>ML425812.1:192252-255677 GCA_005239525.1 Nicotiana knightiana | reverse complement strand
GAGTTTATTTCATGTGTAGGTGAATTGGAGATGGAAACGGAGCTAAAGGGATGCAAATACGTCGAAAAATACGCGAAAGGAGACACTCGGGCGATAGCCGGGCATTAGAGCCCTACAGCCTGACCCTACATGGCGTTAGCCAGGCCTTAGAGCTGAAACGCCAGCCCTACCCTGGCGTTAGCCAGGCGTTAGGGCTGAAACGCCAGCCCTAGCCTGGCGTTAGCCAGGCCTTAGGGTCCAAACGCCCGGGGTTCCCAGTTCGGCCAAATCCGAGTTTTGACGAGTTTAAGTGTTTCCCGGTTGAAATAGAAGTCTCCTACATGGTTAGGGTTCACTCTAAACAAATAAATAGACACCAAACAACACAAATTGAGGAGGACGGAGGAGATTCAGAAGGATTCAACAAGAAAACACCATAGAAGTGATAAACATTGATTTCTACATCTAGTATTCATTACTTTGTATTTCAATTATGCAATTTATTTTAGTTTTGATTCTCAATAACATGAGTAGCTAAATTCTTTAGTCTAGGGTTTTGGTAGAACCCGTTGGGGATGAATTCATTGTGATATTAATATATTTTGGTTGATTAATCTCTTTTTGTTCAACTACGTTCTTATTGTAGTTGATTGAAAGGGCCCTTGATTAACTATTCCTATTTATTATGTATCTACTTGAGAGAGAGTGCATATTTAGGTAGTTGCTTGAACAACACCACTCCCGGAGTATAGACGAAAGTCATAACCGAGGGTTTAGAGGTTAGATTAGAGATAACGATACCTCGGGTGCAATCTAAAGTGAACTGTATTGCGATCTAGCTAGCGTAACTTGAGAGAGTGCGTTTAGTAAATTATCATAATTACTTGAGAGAGATTTATGATAGTTAGAGCGTTCATGATTGACAGAGATAGCCAATTAAACTATAAGACATATCCAAGGAAGAATTCACCAACGGGGGAAACCATAATCTTAGACCTTTATTATCATTGTTTACATTATATTGTTAGTTAATTGCTAATTTATTATTTTGTTATTAGATTTAGTAAACATCACCAATTGATATTCAAAAGTCTTGAGAAAAGTGATTAAGTAGCAGTTTAGTATTTTATAGACTCAATTGATACGTAAATTCCCTATGGGATCGACTCTGGGCGTAATACTCCAGATTATATTTGCAATGCCCGCTTAGTCTTCTACAAGACATAGTTGAGCGTGATCACCTCCTCAAGTTGTATCATGCCATAATTATATTGCAAATATGTAACCACACGGAACCACATAACTCATATGCTCATAGTAATATCTTCAAGCCATAATAGTTGTCCATAACCAAATCCGTTACCGGTAATACATCCCATATCAAAGAGAATGTCGTTCTAAATGTTTGAAACACTGTTAATGATAAAATAAACATGCAGAAATACATACAACCCACCAGCTCAAAAAGTCATAGATCTCTCTCGCGCGACAAAAACCATCGTCAAATCATAAGCTGACTAATGACATTCTTCTCCGAGAATACCTCATCCAAGCCCAATTGCACAAATTTCTCGATCCATGTCCTCATCTCACCCAGTACAAGCTAGTCAACCAAACAACACACAAAATGCCACGTAGAACCCTACGCAATACAATCCGCACACCAAATAATTAACATCATGAATGCGATTAGTAACAGAAGAATAACCAAATCATAGAACTCTTTAACAAGTTCAACATATACAACCTCAAAAGCAGTATGTAGAGACCCCTCGCACAAGGGAGAAACGAAAACACACTGGGTAGAACGTACAGTGCGTACGCATTACAACGGGGATACGGATAGCATAATTTGCTACAAGAAGTCAAGTACATCTATGGTGCCATAAACAAGCCAACATCTCAGGAGCCATCTCGCTAAATATATAGACGTAACGTCGATATAGGACCATCATTAACATGTGAATAATGAAGTAACCTCACCACCCGTCACAACATAAGGGAGGTAATATATGAAATTGATAAAGGCAACAATAACATCCATTGTGACTAATAACACACTCAACGCAATTTAAGCACATAATTAAACAAACCTGATTCGATGTAAGATGCACATTTTCATTAGGCCTACCAATAAACCCCAAATCAAAATCTTGGCATAACCAGTGATATCGTTGTATTATATTGTTGGTTTAGTTTATAGATTCTTATAAGTAATAGAAAGAGGCTAGTTGAATCATTGATTAAACCTAGTCTGGAGAATAATCGAAAGAGGTTTCCTAAAATACAATCCACGACGCATTCTTGCATATCTTCACAAATTTGAAATTGGTTCATCTCGTGAAGTTGACATTTAATCGAGAGAGGAGTATCTGATAAACATTTGAACTAATAATTGAGTGAATTTGAGAGATTCACTTGAACATTAGAAGTGTATTAAATAGAGTTAGATCCCGAACAAATAATCTTGCACCTATCATGTCAAAATCTTATCTTTTCCCACTGATAACCTTAATTGCTTATTTCTTGTTTCTATTGTCAGCAGTCAATAACTTTAGATTCTTAATTAAATTTAGTATTAATCATATAAGTCTCAACCATTTATCCTCCTTGATAGAAATCAAGGTAGGAATTACGAGTATATTATTTAACTAAAATCTTTGTGGATACGGTATTATATTATACTATCTTTGATTAGCGAGCATAATTTAAGTATTTTTTTTGCGCTCGTCAGTGTTGCTGTGCCATTTGATTTGACATACATGCATATGTTTGGTGAGGATGAGGTAAATGCACAAAGGGTGTTGCCGTGATATTTGATTTAATATCTTAAACACATTCCTCTCATTGCGAAGGTTCGTGGGTTGACTATGTTGGTTTAGCGGATATTGACTTAACTTCTTGACTTGAACATTTAGGAAAAGAGTTAGTTGTGATACTAAGGAACCTGATGGTTATTGCTTTTATGCAATCATTATGTTATTTCTCGTATTGGTTCTTGTTATATGCAATGTTATTTTAAATTGTTGTTTCTATTACAATTTAACTACACGAGTTATATTAGTGAGTATCTTTTGACTTAAAAACCTCGTCACTACTTTATCGAGGATAATCAAGATATTAACTGAGTATATGTAATCGATTGTACTCATACTACACTTCTGCACATTACGTGAAGATATTCGGAGATGAGCGACTGCGGAGTTCGAGGGCATACCATTGAAGATGTACCAGCACTCCAGATACAAGCTACTATTTGTTCATGGTTCATGGTAGTTTAGGAGTTATATTTCTATTTATGTAAATTTCAAATATATGACCTTTCCTCAAGCTGGAGTTGTACTCTTATTCCTATTAGCTCGCTACTTGTACTACCAGTCCTTGGGATGGTTGTATTGAACTATATTAGCTATTTCATTCATTATCTCTATTGATTTCTATTTATAGAAGTGACTTATATTGTTGGGCTTATCTACCAGGTTGTGTTAGGTGCCATCACGAATTAGTGAGATTTTGGATTGTGACATAATACAACTCACATTCAACATAAATTAGCCCAATTTTCATTAATTAACAAAGTCATATCATAAATAAATAAAGAAATAATTCTCAAAATAGTAAAATGTCATATTACAATCATAACATAGCCTAAACATGAGCAAAAAAATACAACCCCCAGTACTAAGTAGCACAAGTGCACGAGCAACTACATAATAAGTACAAGCCCGAAAACATTAGCAAATATGTTTTAAATAGTGAAATAGATAAAAATAATAAGATAACAGGAACTCGAGCACTACAAAATGGATCCATGAAATGCAGCAAACCGGAAGTCTTTGTGCGAACGCCTAGGCTCAACCAAGAGGCTCCACTAGTACCTACTTGATGATCTATACGAAAATATGTGCATAAGTGTAGTATGAGTACACTATAATCGGTACTCTATAAGTATTAAGTCTGACCTCAAAGAAGTCATGGAAAGGTAATAGCTATCAAGATGCTCACAACACAGATATAAATAATATAGCTTTGAACTGAAATAGTAAATAATCTCATGAATAACAAGAATCAAAGATATCAATATTCGAGAAGCAGAGGGCATGCTTATACAAATCAAGAGAAGAACATTGTGCTTCTTCTATATAGCATTACAGAAGGCATGCTTCAACCAACGTAGTCGACAATATCGATTTACCATGATACAAAATCCATGTATCACGATAACCCAATACAAAATCAACACATCGATATGATACACAATTCATGTATCAACTACACTCATAGGGCCCAAAGTAAAATGGATAATCATCTAACTATAAAAAATGAATCATTTTCCAAGTGCAAACAGAAGCTTGATAGCTCACATATAATCAAAAATCGAATCATCATGTCCTGTATGGTATAATTGCATTTCCTCCGCACGACCTTACTGTTCGTGCCAAAATCCTCCGTCCAAATTATATATCGATATACAGAATGTATGCATATGCTTAATAATTTTAGATAAAAGATTCACATGGACTTAATAAAAGTCATACAGATATGTGCTCATGAAATTTTTGTATGACTACGGATAAATCAACCAATTCAACATATGAAGAATAAGTTCGCGAGCCTTCATAAATAATCATAAGCCTATGCATGATCTACAAAAATGAGAGTGAACGAAGTCAAATAAGCCAAACAAATCATATACCAAATGAGCACATAATCAAAACAAGGCATAAAGTATCACAATTCTACTCAGTCATGATGTTACTTGCTAAGTACATATACGCTCACCAACCCGTATATACACCACCATCAATAACCTTCCATCTCAAATCGACCTGTGAACGAGTTGAATCTAGTCAAATTTAACTCAATAATATCAAACAAAGCTATAGGAATTAATTCCAAACAATGAACTTCAATTTTTTAATCAAATCCTCAAAAGACAAAAAAATGACAAGCAGTTCCATATAGTCAAACCAAGAGCTAATGGGTAGATCGGGACTACCCATAATCCTATGAGTCCTAATATATGATTAGAATCCAAATTGAGTCAAAATTGACTTCCAAATTTTAAATTTATACTCTCTAAAATAGTATTCAAAGTCCTAAATTCTCTTTCAAATCCGACCATCTACGTGTAATAATTCTTGGAAAAATAAGATATATTAACAAAATCGAGTAGAAAGCACTTACCCTCAAAGTGGTGATATTCAAACAAAAAATGTCCTCTAACTGAGCTCCCAAACTCAAAATAATGAAAATATGATAAACCCGCAAAATATAAAAGGTCTAGTAGTGATTCCGCATTTGCAGACCATTGGGACTCTTCTGCGATGTCAAATATTTGGAAAATCCATCCCAGATGCAAACTTCACTTAAAACAACCGACCCTCGCTTCTGCACTATGTTGCCCGCTTCTGCTAAACCACACATGCGCATTCACAGGTGCTCAATCACTTATGCGCAACTGCTTCTGCATATTTTGACTCCATATTCCAACCAATCTTCGCTTCTGTGACCTTCCTTCCACTCTTGCAACCTCACACTTGTGCTACAAGTTCCGCAGGTGTGATACACTAAAACCAATTTCGCGAACATGCAACAAAACGTACCGAAATCAATCCGTAATACACTAGACCCTGCTCAGCCATACAAACCATTATCTATACCTAATACAAACTTATCGAAGGGCTCCAAACACCATCAATAACATCAAAACCATGAATCAATGATCAAAATCCTTCTCCTATGTTCACCAACATTCAACATTTAACCAAGTGTCTGATTCAAGCCAAACCAATCCGGATTCTGATAAAACATTGCATACATGTTCCACACTACTATATGAATCTATTCTAAGTATTGACGTACAATCCAAGTATGATATCATTAAACTCAACCCCCGTGTCAAACATATGAACTATATATGAATCTATTCTGAGCATTGACGCACAATCCAAGTACGATATCATTAAAGTCAACCCCCGTGTCAAACATATGAACTCTCCAAACCTACAAGTTGCCAACTTCCGGCAAACAAAGCAAAAATATCGTAGGAGCCTTCAAATTCAATTTTAAATATACCCTAAGTCCATAATTACCACACAAACCTATTGGAACCATCAAAATATCAATTTGAAGTCGTTTACACAAAATTCAAATTGTGGTCAATTCTTACAACTTAAGCTTACAAAATGAGGCTAAGTGTCCTAATTTACTCTCAAATCTTCCGAAGCCATACCAACCGCCGCAACAAGTTATAAAATTACAAACACACATATAGGAAGCATCAAATATGGTAACGGAACTCAAATACACTAAATGAACCGTTGAGCTATTACAATATCATTTTTAAAAAAATGTTATAATTTAGAAATATTTGTTGATGATTAGATGGGAGTGTGACAACCTGATAGGTCGTATTGAGTACTAGCCCTTATTTTCAGGTTTTAAGTCCTCTATTATCTTCACTTGATGTTTCCTGAATTGTGTGTGCTATTCGTGTTGTTTTACGGAAAGATTTTACATAAAAAATTGAAGAAAAAGTTATTTTGACTTAAAATGAAATTTGAGTTGACTACGGTCAACCAATAGGTAAACGACCTTCGAAAAGCATTTTGGCCGTTTCAGTAGATACGTATTGTGAATTTTGACTTGGACATGTATCCAGAATTGAAATTGGATATCCTTAGGTTGATTTGACTTGTTTTTTCAAAAAATTAGTAATTTGAATATTTGAAAGTTTTCTAAGTTTGATTGTAGGTTGACTTTATGGTTATCAGATTAAGATATTGATTTTAATACTTGGAATATGTCTGTTTTTTTATTTGATACTTATCTACGAAATTTGGTGCGATTTAGAGTTGGTTTGATGGGATTCGGATGATCGGTTGTTAATCTATAGGTTCTTGAGTTTTCTTTTAAATTTAATGCATTTTGATGTTCGAGTCATCATTCTAGATCTTATTTTGGTACGTTGATTGTGCGAGTGAGTTCGTATAATATTTTTAGACTTGTGTGCATGTTTGGTTTGGAGCTCAAGTGGCTCTGGAGAGTTTCAGGTGTGGAACATATGAGTTTTGGATGAATTGCAATAGCTGGTGTGCTTTCAGTTGTAGTGTTGATATACAGATATTGCATTTTCAAGGTTTAGCTCGCAAATGTGGGCCTCACTTTTGTGAACATGAACTCGCATTTGTGAACAGAGGCCTGGATTGGGTGACCACGTATTTGCAAGGAAATGATTTACATTTGTTAACAAACTAGGGCCTTTTTGCAAACATTTTGGTTGCATTTGTGACCCCAGGTAACAAGGACAACTTCAAATTTGTGAAGCTTTGGCTACATTTGCGATGCGGGCACCTTCGCATCTGTGATCAATTTGTCGCAATTGCGACTTATGGACTTATAGAGTATAGTTCGCATTTGTGACATGTGTTTCGCAATTGTGATGGTCGCAATTGCAAACTAGAGTTTGCAATTGCAACATCCGCAACTGAGTAAAAGAGGGAAAAATCATAACTTATTAGATTTTACACCATTTCTCATCTCTAATCACTCTACAAGCGATTTTCCAAGAGTATTTTCTTCCCAAAATAGGTTGTAAGAAACATTAGTCCATTTACTTTCAATTATCCAATACTTTTCATCTGTTTTGAACATCAAATATAGGTTTTTCTAGTAGAAATTTGGGACTGGGTAGAATTTTGGGATTTTATAAAAATTGAGACCTTAAATTAAGGACAGATATTGAATCAAATTACCTAATAGGGCTCGGGGGTTAATAGGTAATTTGATTTGGGTCCAGATCTTGGATACTAGATAATCAAGCCTCGGTTGACTTATTCCAAATTCATTAAGATTGATTCTTTTTCACTCGTAGGTAGTTTCTAAAGCTTATATGAATTATATTTGCTAGATTTTACTGATTTAGAGGAGAATTCGAAAGAAAAGGTCGTGGTTGAGTGTTTATTTAATTGCATAAAGAGGTAAGTGTTGTGTCTACCCTTGATTTGAGGGTGTTATGACTTATTGAACTATTGTTTATGTGAATTATGTGAGAAAACGACATATATCTGAGGTGAGAGTGAATATGCACCGCCAGGGGATCTAGCAAGTGGGATTAGGGTATTTATTACCATGTCCTTGGTATTCCATGTTATCTCTTGTTATATGCTTAAATTGTTACATGCTCCTACTCGACATCTGTGATTTACTTATTAAATTGATACTTAATTGTTACTTGCTTGTACTTCTAATTTCTCACTCAATGATATGCTTACCAGCTACTTGTTACTACGTGCCTTAACTGTATATTCTCACTGTCTCATGTTTTACTTGCTTTTATTTTCCTTATATTACTCGATGCACTCTATTATGTTATTTCACGTACCTGAGCCATTTATCTATTCTTGTAATGATTAATCGATAAGCTTTGGGATTTCGAGGTCCTGGATATTCTCTTTTATATTAGTGGTTTCTTAAATGTTCAGTATGTATTATCCTTTTTTTTGTTGATATTCCGTAAATATTGGTGTTGAGTCAGTTGTGTTAATGAATTGATATTGTGGGTGGTTACATGCTGCAACAAAATAAGAAATGATATGATATAGAGAGATAAGGATGGAATGTGATACAAACAGATGATGATATGGTGGGATCGGGTTGCGCGCCGTAACCGATTTTATGTGTTGTAGTTGTATGTGGCTGTAGATATTGTTCTCGGTATTGTGATATGACATCTGAGATTATGTTATTCTGGGGCCCTCTTGTACTTGAACTACGTGTCCCATTATTTGAGTTTACTTTTTTATTTCTATTACTTTTTGTGTTAGTATTGTTTTTCTACGAGTTATTTGTGAGTGACATGCCATATCCTCATCACTACTTCCTCGAGGTTAGGCTCAGCAGTTACAGAGTACATGGGGTCGGTTGTTCTGACGTGTAAAGGAGATCTTGTTCGGACAGGCTATCAGTAAGATACTTGAGGTCTAACTGTTGGCGTTCGCAGTCGCTGAAGTCCCCTTACATCCAGTCTTTAATGCTTACCTTATATCAAATACCTGTATTTTGTTCAGACTTTATTTTTTAACACTCTAGATGCTCATGTATTCGTGACTATAGATTTCAGGGAAATATTTAGACTGTGATACATGGTACTTATCATATCTATTTTAGACTATCACATTTTGTTATTATTAATTTTTAGATTTAAATTATTTAAACTGGTTAACTGGTTAGCTAATGCTGGCTTTCCTAGCAAATGGAATGTTAGGCGCCATCACATCTCCAAGGTTGGGATTTCAGGACGTGATAAGTTTGTATCAAAGCACTAGGTTGCCTTGTTCACATAAGTGATGATCAAGCTTAGTAGAGTCTAGAGGATCGGTACAGAGAAGTTTGTACTTATCTTCTAGAGGCTAATCACTTCTTTCTTCCTCTATCGTGGGTCTTTATTCTCTTGATGTAGTTTGAGCCATTATATTCTCATTTTCTGGTAAATGGTGAGAACATACAACATCTACAGCTGGGCAGGAGCTAAATCCACCTATTACAACCATTACCAATGGTAGGGTCAGGGCCGAGGTTAGGAAAAGGAAGCGGCAGAGCTCATCCTAGAGAACGTGCTGCAACACCCATTGTAGAGCCTCAGATCAAGAATGAGGAGGAGATCCATATTTAGACCGCACCAGTCAGACCCGCTCAGATCCCAGAGGGATTCATTGCTACTCATGTACTTCAGGACGCCCTAGTCCATTTAGTGGGCCTTCTTGAGAGTGTGGCCCAGGCCAGGTAACTTCCTATGACACCAGTTGTCTCTCAAGGTAGGGGAGGATCTTAGTCTCCGCCACTCACACTCCGGAGAAGATGGAACCTATGTATCAAACTATGGCGGTTCTAGTAGTTGGAGTAGTTCAGCTTGTTATTGCTACACAACCCAGGGAAAGGCCCAATATCTTCTGAGGGATTGGTGAGATTAGACAAGTTCACCATGTTCTTTCCTGCTCATTTTGGTGGTACACCTTTTGAGGACCCACAGGACTATTTGCACCGGTTCCACGTGATGTTGCGCCATGGGTATTGTGGAGTCGAATAGACTCCACTTTGTAGTTTTTTAGATGAGCGGTTCTGCCAAGGGATGGTGGTAGGATTTCGAGTGAGGCAGACCACCAATTTCACCGCCACTCACTAGAGAGAAATTCATACCTTTCATACCACAAGTTTTCTCAACTATTTTAGGAGAAGTTCATACCTTTTACGTGGAGAGAAGAGCACTGCAGGCAGTTCTAGCGCCTTCAATAAGGTAGTTGACTGTTACGCAGTACAAGACAAAATTTGTGGACCTATCCCGCCATGTAACTATCTTGATTCCTAATGATACAAAGAGGGTGAGGATATTCATTGGGGGATTTACTTTTGGTTACAGATGGCCAGGGACGCGGGGGATGATATTTTGTTCTAGTGGGACGTAGAGATTGCTAGACGGATCGAGATGTTTCGTGGTCAAGGTAGAGAAGCGGTATCTGAGAAGAGGTCTCGTCATTTTTGTTGTTTTAGTGATGCCTCATCTAGAAGCATAGGTTATTTGATAGAGGCCATCCTCACAAGCCAATTCACTAAGCACTTCAAGTAGCCCACAAAGCATCTGGCAGTCTTGGTTCTTATGGGTCTCGTCCTGAGCAACCAACATTTGGTACACCTTCAGATCCTATTAGTGCACAACCCGACAGAGCTATCACAGTGGTTATCTAGCACCGGTTGCTCCACGACCTCCACATCCAACTAGCGGCAAGGGTCTGGCAGCAAAAGGTGGTGCTCAGGCCGTTAGAGGTGGAGACCAGCCAGTAAGAGGTCGTCCGAGAGGCAGAGGTCAGAGTGGTGGGGCTCAACCCTATTTTTATGCATTTTGAGCTAGACCTTAGGCAGACTCATTTGTTTCTGTCATCACATGTATTGTTCTAGTGTTCCATAGAGATGACTCTATTTTATTTGATTGGGGCTCTACTTATTCATATGTGTCATCTTATTTTGCTTCATATATGGTAATGCCTCGTGATTCCTTCAATGTTTTTGTTTATATGTCCATGGTTGTGGAAAATTCTATTGTGATAGATCCTGTTTATCGCTTGTATGTGGTTTCTATCGGGAGATTTTAGAATAGGGTAGACCCTCTGCTTCTTGATATGGACTTTGATATTATCTTGGGCATGGATTGGCTAGCACCTTGTCACGCTATTTTGGATTGTTATGCCAACACTGTGACATTAGCCATGTCGGGGTTGTCACAATTAGAGTGGAGGGGGACTCCTGGCCATTCTACTAGCAGGGTTATATCTTATGTGAAGGCTCGGCATATGGTCTAGAAGGGATGTCTAGCATATTTGACCTATATTCATGATCCTAGTACAAGTGTTCCTTCCATAGATTTAATAGTATTTGTTTGCTAGTTTCTAGAGGTGTTTCCTATAGATTTTCTAAGGATGCCGCTAGACAGAGCTATCGACTTCTAAATTGATCTAGTTCCGGGCACTCAACTCATTTTTACCGCACCATACCGTATGGCCCCAATTGAGTTGAAGGAATTGAAGAAGCAGTTGCAGTATTTGCTTGATAACAGATTCATTATCCTAATGTCTCATCTTAGGCTGCACTAGTGTTATTTGTGAGGAAAAAGGATCGAACAATGAGGATGTGTATAGACTATCGGTAGTTGAACAAAGTCACTAACAAGAACAAGTATCCTTGGTTGAGGGTTGATGACTTATTTGATCAGCTTCAGGGTGTCAAGGTGTTTACCAATATTGATTTGAGATCTGGCTATCACCACTTGATGAATAGGCATCAAATGTTCCTAAGACAACTTTTTGGACACAGTATGGTCACTAGTTCTTAGTGATGTCATTTGTCTTGACCAATGCCCATCAACATTTATGGATTTGATGAACCTGGTGTTCAAGACCTATTTGGAAAATTTGGTGGTCGTCTTCATTGATGATATTTTGGTTTACTCCTATAGCCGAGAGGAGAATGAGCTGCATATTCTGGTTGTACTTTAGAATCTGAGGGATCGTCAGTTATATTCCAAGTTTTCAAAGTTTGAGTTCTGGTTGGATTTTGTTAACTTTTGGGCAGTGTTGTTTCTCTCGAGGGCATTAAAGTTGATCCTAAGAAGAATGAGGTAGTTCATAACTGGCCTAGACTTACTTCTGCTATAGATATTCGGAGCTTCCTGGGTTTGGCGGGTTATTATTGCCGGTTCGTGGAGGGGTTTTCATGTATCTCATCCCTATTGACCAAGTTGACCCAAAAGGGTGATCTTTTTAGATGGTCTGATGAGTGCGAATTGATCTTTTAGAAGCTCAAGACTCGATTAACTACAACTCCGGTGTTGGTGTTGCTTATCTGTTCGGGACCTTATACCGTGTATTGTGATGCATCACGCGTTGGGCTTGGCACGGTACTAATGCAGAATTGTAGGGTGATTGCCTATATTTATCGGAAGTTGAGGTTCGTGAGAAGAATTACCTTATTAATAACTTAGATTTGCTAGCCATTATTCACGTGCAGATTATTTTGAGGCACTATCTGTACGCGTTCATTGCAAGGTCTATACCGGCCATCAAAGTTTCGAAAACCTATTCAAGAAGAAAGACCTTAAGTTGAGGCAGCATGGATGGTTAGAGTTTTTAAAATACTATGATATCACAACGTTATATCATCTAAGGAAGGCCAGTGTAGTGGCTGATGCATTAAGTAGAAAGGTGGAGAGCATGGGTAGTTTGGCATATTACCGGTAGCAGAGAGGCCAGTAGCATGGATATTTAGGCTTTAGCCAACCAGTTTATGAGACTAGGTGTTTCGACGCCTAACATCGTTGTTGCTTGTGTTATGGCACAATCTTCGTTGTTGTAGCGTATCAAGGTTTGATTGTTTAATGATCCTCGCTTGCTGGTGTTGAAGGATACATTGCAGCGGGTGGTGCTAAGAAGGTTGTGATTTGTGATGATGGTGTCATGCTGCTTCGGAGTCGGATTTGTGTCACAAATGTTGACGGGTTGAGAGAATTATCCTTAAGGAGGCTCACAGTTCGCGCTATTCCATCCACCCAGGTGTCACGAAAATCAACTGTGACTTGAAACGACACTAATGGTTGCATAGAATGAAGAAAGATCATTTCTCCTGTAACTCGACGTTTGAACTGTCAGGAGGTGAATTATGAATATCAGAAAATGGGTGGATTGACTCATGGATTTGAGATATCGCAGTGGATGTGGGAGCGCATCACCATGGGTTTTGCGGAAGTATGATGCAGTCTGGGTTATTTTGGACCGGTTGACTAAGTCTGCACACTTCATTCTAGTGGCGAATTCCTATTCTTTAGAGAGGTTGGATCAGATTTACATCAAGGAGATGATCCGCATGCACAACTAATAAGTGGGGATTTTCACTACTTATTGGCGCCTTTTAGCTTTTGTTTTACGCTAAAAGCATTTAATTGTGTTCTCAAAACTAATAAAATGTGCAAAATTGCAGGAATGTTGGAACTTGGACTCAAAAAACGATATTCAACTTAAAAGGGAGTAATCAAAACATAAGGCATCAAAAGGAACGAGAGCTTACAATGTGCGGACCGTAGAATTCCATCTGTGGCCGCAAATGATTAAGGAAAGCCCAGTAGAGTTTCTAGCAAACTGCAGATCACACAGGAATTGTGCAGCTGCAAACGAAAAGCTGGAGACAAACTTCTGCGGATGAGAAAATTTCCAAGTCGAGAGTCCCTCGAAAATTGCAGAGCCACGCCAAGAGTTTTGTGGCCGAAAAGAAGTGCCTTGCGACCACAGAAGTAAAGATGCAAACCACTGAATAACCAGTTGCGGTTGCAATGATAAATCTGCGGACCGCAAATACATTGCCTCGTGGCCATTGTGGACAATTGTGCGGCCGTAGAATCCCAACTCCTACAAAATAAAGACTTCTGCGGACCGCAAATGGAATTGTGCGGCCGTAGAACATCCCGAAGGGCATTTTGTCCGAAATTTTCAGACTTGTATAAATAGACGAGTTTCACATAATTAGGTCAACTTTTGACATCAGCAACTCCAGTAGCCGTTTTTCTTTGCTTCTTTTAGTATATCCTACTTTTTGGGATATTTTATCATTTTGATTTTACAATATGAGTTTAATTAGAATTTACTCTTCTATTTCTTTAATTTAAAGTATGAGTATTCAGATTTTTACTAGGGTTGTGGCCCAACCCTAGTGTGTAAACCTCATGGGTATCTAATTTAATGATTGTTTATGATTGGGTGTTTATTATTTAGCCTAGTTCGTGCTTTATTTTCTAGAATTAATGGTTGCAAACATTAGTTCATGCCTATTTGACTTAATTTCTACTGGTGAAAGAGAGATTTAGTCTAGAAAAAATTGCTAACAAGGAATTGGGTCAATCGAGAATCGATCAATCCAATTAAAGGGTTCAACCTAGAGATAGTAATAAACCAACTTGAGCATTTATCAACCGTTTTAAGCATTACCCATTTGGACTCGAGAAAGCAAAATTGGGAAAAATAACTCTCTGATCGAGTGGGTAGCTATAATACACCCCGATCAACAAAACAAGCATTAAGGTTTATATCCCATTAGGAAAACACCTAGGTGATGGTCCGAAATGTAGGCTATTTACAAAACTTGAAAAACAACAAAAACAATTATCTTAGTTTTATTTCATAACTTTGCAATCTTAATTTTAAAATAGACATAGAAACCCCAATTAAGGTAGTTCAAACTCACGTAGTACAATATATAGTCCTAACCCCCATATATAGCTCCCTGTGGAAATCGTCCCTAACTCTTGTTGGGGTACTATTATTTCAATCGACAGTTACCTATCCTTGAGGTGTGAATTGGACGAGATCAACAACGTGCCTATTTCCATCATTTGTGACCAAGGCACACACTTTATATTGCATTTAGGGGAGCTGTGTATCATGGTTTGGGCATGCGAGTTGAGCCAAGAATAATGTTTCATCCTTAGATAGACGGGCAGTCCAAGCGCATAGTTCATATATTTGAGGACATGTTACGTGCTTGCATTATGGATTTAGGAAATTCCTAGGAACAATTCTTACCTCTAGCAGAGTTCTCCTACAACAACAGTTACCAGTCGAGTATTCAGATGGCGCCATATTAGGCCTTATATTACTGATTGGTTGGTTTAAACCCAAAGATACTAGGTTGTTGGGCACTGATTTGGTATGTGATGCTATGGAGAAGGTTAATGTGATTCAGGAATGATTTCATATAGCTCAGTCCAGGCAGAAGAGTATGTGGACCGGAAGGTTTGAGATATAGCGTATTTGGTGGGAGAGAAGGTTCTTCTCCGAGTGTCGCCTAGGAAAAAGGGAAAGTTGAGCCCGAGGTTTATTAGGCCATTTGAGATCTTAGAGAGATTTGGGGAGGTTTTCTACATGCTTGCATTTTCTCTTAGCCTATCAGGAGTACATCTATTATTCCATGTTTCCATTCTTCGGAAGTACCATGAGGATAGCTCACATGTTCTGGACTTCAACACAGTTCACCATGATGAGAATTTAGCTTACGAGGTGGAGTAAGTGGCTATTCTAGCTGTGCAGGTTCGAAAGTTGAGATCTAAGAGTTTTTATTTTATGAAAGTGCAGTGGAGAGGTCAACCGATCGAGGAAGCTATGTAGGAGTGCGAGTGTGTTATGAAGAGTAGATACCCGCACCTTTTTCATCAATTCAGGTACTTTTCTATGTCTGTTCGAGGATGAATGTTTCTTTTAGAGACAAATAATGTGATGACCCGATAGGTCGTATTGAGTAATAGCCCTTATTTTCGTGTTTTGGGACATCTATTAACTTCATTTGATGATTTTTTATTTGCGTGCCCAGTCCATGTTATTTTTCGGAAAGCTATTAGGTAAAAATTAAAAAACAATTTGAGTTAAAATGGTATTTCAAGTGATTATGGTCAAAATTTTGGGTAAATGATCCCATATCGTTATTTTTGTGGTTTCGATAGCTTTGTATTGTGATTTCGGACATGAGCGTATGCCCAGAATTCAATGTGGAGGTCCCTAGGTTGATTTGACTTATTTTGCTGAAACTTAGTAATTTGAATATTTGGAAATTTCATAGGTTTGACCATTAATTAACTTTATTGTTATCGGGTTCGAATTTTGATTTTGGGACTTGGAATATGTCTGTTTTATTTTTTGATAATTCTCTGCAAATTTTGGTGCAATTTGGAGTTGGTTTGATAGGATTCAGACGCTTAGCTGTAAATCTAGAGGTTCTTGAGATGCTATTTTGGTACTTTGACAAAGCAAACAAGTTTGTATGATATTTGTTTTACTTGTGTGCATGTTTGATTTGAAGCCTGAGGGGTTTGGGAGAGTTTCAGATGTGTATCAGATGAGTTTTGGATGATTTGCAGTAGCTGGTGTGCTTTTAATTCTAGTGTTGATCTGCAGATCTCGCATTTGTGATGTCTTTCTCGCAATTGCGAGCATCACTTTTGCGAACATGAATTCGCATTTGCGATCAGGGGCTTGAGATGTGTAACCTCGCATTTGCGAACATGATAAATCCGATTTTGCTATCATCTTGGTCACATTTACGACTCCTAGTAATATAGGACACCTTCGCATTTTGCAAAGCTTTGGCCGCATTTGTGATGGGAGCACCTTCGCAGTTGCAATCAATTTGTCGCAATTGCGACTTCTGCGTTCTGATGCACAACTCGTATTAGTGACTTGTTTTTCACAATTGCAATGGTTGCAATTGCGAACAAGAGTTTGCAATTGCGACATCCGCAGCTGGGTAAATAGAGAAAAATCGGGTCGTATCTCATTTAACCCCATTTTTAAACAACTTTACTCCATTTTGTTTCAATTACCCAATACTTTTCATGTGTTTTCAACATCAAATTTAAGATTTTCATGGGAGAAATTAGGGATTTGGTTAGAATTTAAGGGTTTTATAAATTGAGATTGCGACCTTAATTTGAGGTCGAATTTCAGACCAAATCAGATAATTGGGCTCGAGGGTAAATGAGTAATTTGGTTTTGGTCTGAATCTCAGGTTTTGACCAAGAAAGCCTAGGGTTTAATTTTTCCATATTCACTAAAGATTGAATCTTTTTCACTTGTGGGTAGTTTCTAAAGCTAATTTGTATTATTTGAACTATATTTTTCTAGATTTGACTGGTTTAGAGGCTACTTCTAAAGGAAAGGTCGTGGTTGAGTGTTGATTTAATTGCAGAAAGAGGTAAGTGTTATGTCTACCTTCGACTTGAGTGAGTTAGGACTTGTTGAACTATTGTTTATTTGAATTATGTGGGGAAACAACATATATGGGAGGTCAGGAACGTATATGCGTTGTTTGGGGATCTATCATGCGGGATTAGGGTATTTATTTCCATGTCCTTATTATTCCATGCTATGTCTTGTTATATGCTTTATTTATTGCATGTTCCTACTTGAAATTTATGATTTCCTTGTTAAATTGATATTTAATTTTTACTTGCTTGATTTGCTAATTTCCCGAGCAATGATCTGCTTACTTGCTACTTGTTACTACTTGCCTTAACTGTATATTCTCATTGTCTCATGTTTTACTTGCTTTTATTGTCCTTGTATTACTTGATGCACTATGTTATGTTATTTTGCCTACTTAAGCGGTTTAGCTATTCTTGTAATGATTAATCGACAAGGTTTGGGATTTTGAGGTGCTGGATATTCTCTGTTATATTAGTGGTTTGTTAAATGATCAACACAATTTATCATGTTTTGTGTTGATATTTCATAAATTTTAGTGTTGAGTCGTTTGTTTAAATGAATTAATATTGTGGGATCGGGTCGCACGTCGTAACAGAACAGGAAATGATATGATATGGAGAGATAAGGATGAAATATGATATGAACAGAAGATGATATAGTGGGTTTGGGTTGCGCGCCGCAATGGGTTTGATGTGTTTTAGTTATATGTGGCTGTAGCGATTTTTCTAGGTATTGTGATATGAGATTTTAGATTAAGTTATTCTGGGACCTCTGGTAATTAACCTATAGGTTCGGTGAGTTTACTATTTTATTTCTATTTCTGCTTCTGTTATTATTGTTTTGAATAGGTTATTTATGAGTTACTTGCCATAGCCTCGTCACTATTTCTTCATGGTTTTGCTCGGCAATTACAGAGTACATGGGGTCGGTTGTACTCATGCTGCAGTTATGAACTTCTTGTGCAAATACAGGCGTTGGTCTTAACGACTTGTAGAGAAAATTTTGCCCAGACCGGCTATCAGTAGGAGAATTCAGATAGAGCTGCTGGCGTTCGCAATCCCTGAAGTACCCTTCCATTATGTCTTTACTGTTGACCTAATTTCAGATAGTCGTATTTTCTTCGGACTTTATTTGTAGTACTCTAGATGTTTATGTATTCGTGACTCCAGATTTCCGGGATATGTTTCGACTAAGCTATATGTTATTTTCCATATCTTTTTCAAAGTATCACGATTTATTATTATTAATTTTTTTTATTTAAATTGTTAAAACTGATTATGTGATTAGTTAACGTCAACTTGCCTAGCAAGTGGAATGTTAGGCGTCATCACAGTTCCGAGATTGGGATTCCGGGACATGAGAAGGAGCTTGTATATAGTAAGTCAAAAATGGACGCTGAAACAAACGTGAGCAAAGAGACAGGCCTCCAAATTTGTTGTCATGAAAGGTGCCTTTGCCCATAGGCTAATATTTTTGAAAATGTACGGAACCGTAATCACCGTACCTTCCTTGACTTCAAACTTCAATTGCTATTCTTTATTCATTAAGTAAACGCAAATTGAAGCCTTAGCTTTTAATATACAAAATTTTTACATGTCATGCCAAACTTGCTGAGTATATTATAAGAATAACATTTGCATTTATATTGTATTCAATGGTTGGCGCAAAATGCATTCTAAATAGGTATAAGTGTCCGCAACATGACGAACCTTTGGCAACTAATTTTGATTCTTGAGATCTAAGGAGTCGCTCCTACTTTATCTTTCAGCTTTTTGATT
This sequence comes from Nicotiana knightiana, assembly GCA_005239525.1. Taxonomy (NCBI): domain Eukaryota; kingdom Viridiplantae; phylum Streptophyta; class Magnoliopsida; order Solanales; family Solanaceae; genus Nicotiana; species Nicotiana knightiana. The sequence goes on along the minus strand of ML425812.1, from coordinate 236,626 downwards.
ATATATAATTCGTTGATTTAATGTCCGCGTGAAACTGTACTTTGTTCTTTGTATTAGTAAAATCATAAAATAAATTTTTGTATCGTTAAAGTTACCAATTAATTTTTGATCTATTAAAGCATTGAATTATAAATATTGGCTTTAATCGGCTTTCATTTTGTATGACAAAAGTTTTCCCAATGTGTACAGGGGTATCAATGACTTTGTGATGACCCGACAGGTCATCTAGAGTTTTAGAATCAAATTCTATATTTCGAAATCTCCCATAGCTTCTTTAAGCCTTCCTCGATTTGCGTACGCAGTCCAGGTATTTTCCGGAGGTTTTTTTTGTTAAAAACAGATAAAATATGAAATTTTGTCTTAAAAATTCATTTGAGTTGACTTCGGTCAACCTTTTGAGCAAACGGGCCCGGATCCGCGTTTTGAAGGTCTGGTTCATATTGTGATTTGGGACCTGGGTGTATGCCCGAAATCGATTCGAAGGTACCTAGCTCGTGTTATTGATTTTTGTTGAAAAATAAAAGTTTAAATGTTTAATGATTTTAAGTAATTGACCGATGTTTGAATTGTTGATACCGGGTCCGTATTTTGTTTCGGAACCCGGTATAGTTCATTCTATATTTGTGACTGGACTGTCAAATTTGGTAAGAAATGGAGTTGGTTTGACGTGATTCGGACCTCCGGTTGTTGAAATAGATGTTCTAAAGTATCGTGAAAATTTCATTTGTATGCATGTTTGGTTTGGAGCCCGAGGGCTCGGGTGAGTTTCGGATATCCTATGGACCATTTGAACTTAGAAAAATCTAGTTTTTTTGAACCTTCAACTGTCATCCAGTGTTGTCCTTAGCGATCGCGAAACCTCTCTCGGGTTCGCGAAGGGGAATTTGGGCTGGGGTGATTTTTCTTCTACGAGAACGCGAGACTGAGGACGCGAACGTGAAGCACTGGTGGGATCACCCTTCACTAACGCGTCCAGCTCTACGGGAACGCGATGAGTAAGGGGTCTAGGTGGGGAGTAGGGGTCTGTTCTATGTGAAAGCGAGCCCAGGCTCACGAACATGATGGCGAAGGGGGACAGACCATCGCGAACGCATAGGCCGTTTGTGCCACTGCACTTCGACATCACGTCAGGTCCTTCGCGAACGCGACGAATGCCTGACGCCCTGTGATATAAATGTTCCAAAGACGAGATTTCACAGATTTTTCGTAAACTTTTCATTAGAGCTCGACCTAGCGGCGATTTTGAAGGGAAAACTCAACATCAATTCATAGGTTTGTATACTAACTCATTTTCTTTTATTTCTAACATCACCGATTAATGGGTAAATGGATTTTTGTCCGAACCTCGTCTTTTGACCAAGCGGGCCCGGGGTTAATTTTTGACTTTTGGGGGGACGTTGGAAAATTCTAAATTTATGGATTGTATTTGATTCCTTTAGAAAAATTTGATATTATTGAGTAAATTGTGTTAGATACAAGCGGTTTGGAGGCGGCTTATAGGGGAAAGGCAGTAGTAGAGCTTTGAATAAGTCTTTGGAGCGAGGTAAGTGTCATGGTTAATCTTGACTTGAGGAATTGTGACTTCTTTGCCTAATTGCTACATGTTTAGATGTTTAGTATAACGTACATGTGAGGTGGCAAGTACTTATGCGGAGTTGTTGGGTCAAAACATGCGATGTAATTTATTTTCTTGCAATTTAATTCTTTCCTTGATCATGATAACAACGATTACTCTAGTAAAATAAATTGATCGTTCTTTTCGTATTTATGAGCTATTTTAGATATTTGAGTACTGTTTCCCGAAATTGAGGATGGTATTACGAAAACATTGTTGATGTGAGGCATGTTCTTGCTTATTTTGTCTTCCTTTTGTTGATGTTCACCTGTTATATGGTAAGATAGAGTTTAAATGCACGAACAGTGATGTTGTGCCGTATCTATTAATTATGATTAAAGTGAGAGTAAAAACACGAAGGGTGATGCCGTGCAGTTACTATTGTTTGTAAAAGCACGATGGGTGATGTGGTGCCGATATTATTGTTTCACAGTGAGGTTGAGAGTAAAAGCACGAAGAGTGATGTCGTGCAAATTTGTTCATTATATTTTATTTATTTTGCAGTTTAAAGGTTTATTGATTGTTCTTGTTTTCATTCCTTGTAGTATTTATCGTATCTTGTACCCACTTTTTGCATGTCCCCTCCCAGAATAACATGTTTAGTTTTTAGTTGTTCTTGTGTTGTACGTATATTGTTATCTGCATAAGTTTATTTTACGTGGTGTCTTGTCATAGCCTCGTCGTTACCTCGTCGAGGTTAGGGTTCGACACATACGTAGTATATTGGGTCGGTTGTACACATGCTACACTCTGCACTTCTTGTGCAGATTTTGGTATTGGTTGCAGCTGTCCTTAAGGCGTTTCAGCTTGGATTTGCTTTTAAAGATTCTAGGTAGTTCTGCTGGCCTCTACAGAACTTGAAGTCCCCTTCCATTTTCCCTAGTTTACTGTTCATTATCGTTCAAGGCGGTTGTATTGATTTTAAACCATGTTTGTAGAAACTCTAGAAGCTCATGAATTATGACTCCAGATCCGTATTGTTCTTAAATATTAAAGTTGTATATGCTATTTCGCACTCCACATTAATTTCAATTTGGCTTAATTTTTTTTACTTATCGTAATGGATTAAAAATTGGCTTAAGATCCTCTAACGTTGGCTTGCCTAGAAAGTGAAATGTTAGTCGTCATTACGGTCCCGAATGTGAAAATTCCGATCGTGACAAACTTGATTCATAGAATTATATAAGATAAAACGATCGTACTCAAATGGAAATTACTTGACTAAGAAAATCAAAATGTTAATTGAACTTAATATATATAAAACAAAGGAACATAATTTGCAATGTGATTAAGTCGAGTGGCAAACTAGAATAAGCCGCTTGGAAATCTTAGAAAACTATTGCGTAATAACATTAAATTTAAATTTAAAGATAAAGCTTTTTAAATAAACAAGATAAACACATTTCTAGATTTATCTCTTGCCTATTTTATCACTCTCCATATGAACCATGCACTCGGAGAGTGCTTTGTCGTGCTAGGCCACTGATATATCTTTTGTTGTCTTTATTTGACCCCAATAATGGATTGGATAGAAATGACTTTCTTGTTGAAGCCCTTTGCGTATGTATTAGTTTCTGACCGCGTGGAATCTCCATAGCAATCTTCCATTACTGATATATGGTTCTTTCTTTAGTATTACTATTATTTTTACACGATCCAAGAACTTCCATAATGTTGGCGTGATCCACTTTGAGCAGCAAATCATGACGTGAGATATTTTCATAATAAAAATTGAGTGGAAATATGAGTTGGTCCATAATATCTATTAGATTGAAGTACTTTTAAAGAAGAAAACCAGCTCTTATCCCGAAGATACAACGCGCCCAGTCCTCTTTTCTTGTGTCAAAGTGTATTGTAGTGTGGTGAGGTCTTTGCCTCATAGAAAGAGTGAGGAATTAGGAGAAAAAAATTAAAAATTTCTAATCAAAAAATAAAAATAGATTTTTTTCCGCAACGCAAAGAAACTTACAGGCAGAGCATTTTGGGGAGGTGCTTTGAAGTAGGGGTGTGTTATCCCTATTGGCTGGGCCCTTCCCTATAAGGCCTCACCGTCGGAGCATAAGCGCACTCTTGCTACCTATATGCAAGGAACCGTGTTAGCCTTCTCTGACTAGGATCGCTCCCACAGTATAGCGTAAGTGATCACCCTCCTCAACTGTGCATCGATCTAAAGGCAAGGCGGCTCAACTCCAACTTAGGGAGTGGTTAGGTCAAGTATGTTTTCCCTTATTCACGATATGCTATGGTAACCAGAGTGGGTAGGAGCAGATCGATGCCCGCCTTGTCTTGATGCATGTACATAATAATATTTTTGCCTTGTATCGCCACATGCGCAAATATCAATTCTAACAATAGCACGGGCAATTCATGTGCGAACACCGCGACAATTCTCTAAACAATATTATGCGTGCCAAAGCATAACAACACAATGTAACAACTCACACCACATGTGCCCATCTGCCACATCATTTTCTCAAATCAACTCCAATAAGACAACCACACATAGCCTAGGCTCAACAACACTTAATGCAACAACAACAATAATAACATGAGGGTATGACAAGTAAATCAACAGAAGAATTACAAAATACAAAGAAATTGAAGAACAACTCATAGTGAAAGACATGACAAGAAATAATCGTTTCAACAAGAATAACTTAACAATGAGAGAGACAGTGTGTAACAATAAAATTCCAAATAAGAATGACCCAACGATGAGATAGATAACATGTAACATTGACTACATATAAGTACAACTCAATGATAATAGGAATAACATGTAACTATGATTCTAAATAAGTACAACTCAACAATAAGAGAAATAACATGAAACAATGATTCCAAATAAGCACAAATCAACATAAGAGAAATAACATGTAAAAAAGATTCCAAATAAGTACAACTCAACAATAAAAGAAATAAACAATGACTTCAAATAATAATAAGTTAACAATGGAATAGATAACAACAACTTCAATTAAGGATAATCAACTATAGAAGAGACACATGGCAATAAAAGAGGTAACAACTTCAATTAAGGAATATAAGAGTGTATTTGGCAATAAAGAGTGAAACATGAACTAATCAACTTCAAATAAGATATGTAAGGGTAAATTTAGCAATGAAGGATTTAACATGATCAAAAAATCTTCATTTTAATGTACATAAGAACCTAAGAGTCTAAACCGGTCGAATTTCTACATATAATCCATGTACACACACGTCACCTCGTGTACATGCCTTTCACTTAGTTCAAATAATGCAAACAAACTAATACCCACGAGGTAGTTCCCATACACAACGTTACGCAAGATACTTACCTCAAAAGCCCTTAATCAACACTCTAAAATAGTTTTTCCTTTACAATTCACCTCCGCTCGGCTCAAATGTAACCAAAATCGACTCAATAACATCAAGTAAAGCAAGAGAAATCAATTCCAATAATTAAAGCAATGATATTTACACAATTCTTTAAAAGTCAAGAAAAGTCAACTCGGAACCCGCCCGGTCAAACCTTGGTCCAATGGTAGATTCCAACTACCTATGACCTAACGAGTTCATATATGTTATTAGTTTCAAAATCTGAGTCCAATTCGGCTCTCAAAACTTAAATTCTTATTTTCAAAAACTTGACAAAGTTTCATAAATTTTCACTTTGACTCTCACAATTTTGATGTTAAAACTCACATATAATCATGTAAAATAGTTTAAGATTGAACAAAACCACTTACCCAATGCTTGTAGATAGAATTTCCTCTTCAAAATCACCTATTACCGAGTCTAGGGTTCCAAAATATGAAAATAAGACAAAACTCTCGTCACTCAGCTTTTTGTCCAATTATAGGTGTCGCAAATCTGCGAACCGCACATATGAGAGAATTCAAACGCAAATGTGAAGAACCTCACATCCCTATTGTCATTGCAAATACGGTGACCTTTTCACAAATGCGAACTTCGACACCTCGCAATTGCGACCCTTAAGATCGCAAATGCCAAAAGCTTACCCAGGCCCACCTCCATCGCAAATGCGAACACTAGGTTCGCAAATAAGAACCTAAAAGACAGATTCTAACGTCGCAATTGCAATTCAAAACTAGCAAATGCGAGACCTGATGAAGCAGATCACACCAGCAAATTTCCAAACTCTTCCAAAGATCCCAAAACGCGTCGGGAACTCACTCGAGCCATTGGGGTTCCAAACCAAACACTGACACAAGTCTAAAAACAGAAAACGAACTCAGTCGCACAATCAAATAATCAAAATAACATCAAAAATCAGGAGACATGCCTCAAAACACATGAATTAAAGACGAAACAGAAGAACATCCAAAAACACAATCGCGCGTCTGATTCCGATCAAATCATCTCAGAATGACGTCAAACCTTGCGAACAAGTTCCGAGTGAAAAAATCAACATATTTCATTTCCAAAATAAGAAATCCAAACATGATACCTATGAAGTCAACCTACTATCTAACTTATCAAAATTGTAAGCCTTTAAATTGCCAAATTCCGCAAAACAACATAAATCAACCTGCGGACCTCCGAATTTAATTTTGGGCATACACCTAAATCTAAAATCGTGATACAAACCTATTGGGTCCATTGAAACACCGTTCTAGGGTTGTTTCCACAAAAATCAAACCTCGATCAATATGTTCAACTTAAGCTTCTAAAGTGAGAACCACTCATCCAAATTCATTGTGAATCATCCGAAAATAAAACCTGCACACAAGTCATAATGCACTATGTGAGGCTAGTATAGACCTTGATCCACTGACAAAACCTTAAAGATTAAGACGACCGGTCGGGTCGTTTTGCCACAGAGCATCAATCGCATCCGGGTTTGATATATTTACTCGACAATTCATCCGATGACTTCACGGTCTCCAAGAAAACCCCAAGACGCATCAAACATTTTTTGATGAGATCCATTGAGCAATTCGTAGATATCAAGCACTAGCTTCTGGTGCGACTTCATAAAAATCAATCAAATAAAAGATCGAAGAGAATGAAATGCACGTAGTTGTTATTATAGTGGTTCCTTCTTTTCCTAGAAAAAGTCCAACCAAATCTGCTATAAAACTACCGAGCACATGTAAAAATACGATAAATAGATACATTACTTTGAGTGTGATCATAAAACCAAAAATCAGATAATAATAGAGCGACATGTGATTCGATGATAGAACGATAAACAACGGAGCAAAGAGCGAACCTTTACGACAGCTTTTTCGTAGACGTTCACTTGCATCACATCATCTTCAACCAACCTTCACCCGAGAAGCCCATGGGATCCTCTCTATAGATGCAATCAAATTCCACTTTTTGAGATATCACATCAGCCCATATTTTTAAACTATGATGATATTTTTTTGAAAAATAGGAAAACAAAATAATAAATTTATGCTTCGGCCAAAATAAATCAAAGAAAAGTGTTAAAATAATAAGCTTTTAAATGGTGGATTCATTGGCAATATTTTTGTGCAATTTCAAAAAGAAAATATTTTTCAATCTCTTGAAACAAACGCCAACATGAAGGATTGGATTTTCCAGTTTTTTCATACTAAATTTTTAGTAATAATATCTTTGATAGTAATACTTAACAATTGTTTTAGTAACAATAGTATATTTTTTGGTAATTTTATGATATTTTTTAAACATAAATGATCATGCCCAACTATGCCTTATAAAAAAGATTAAGCAGTTGCTGCAAATATAATCCGGTTCATGTCCGGAGTCGAATACCACAGTGAACAAACCTGTTTACTACAACTTTTAGCAAATGCAAGATTTTTTATAGATAATGAGTACAATTTATTTAACTTAGGAAAAATGGTAATAAAACTAGGAAATATCAAGAACAAAGTTGAATTCAATGGTAAAAGGATCTAGGGATATTTATTTCCCCAATTGTCGGATTAAATCCTGACAAATTAGCTATAATCTCGTCATAACAGTATATAAGGATGAAGGGTTATGGGCTACCATAATTATCTCTCGATCAGTTATGATAATTTACTAGAAGCATTCTCTCTAACTACTCTAGTTAACAATTTATCCAACTCACAATTATCTCACCAAAGCTTCGTTATTTCTAACCCTGCTTGTAAATTCAAGTAATTAATATCTTAACTTACCCGAAGGTGATGTTATTCAACAACAATCTAACCAAATGTTCTTTCTAAAGAAACACAAGATAACTAGACATGATTAATCAATGGCCCTTTCAATTAATCAAAAGACAACACATAGTTGAACAATCATAGAATAAAAACGGCTCAATTATATCAAAAGATAGTCAAGACTTCATCCAACAATTGGTTTCATCAGCCCTAGATAACGGGCTTAGCTACTCATACTAATAAATAAAAATTCACTATAAAAAGTCATAACCAACAACGGAATTTAGAATAAGTAGATGAAAACCCTTAGGGAAATTCTATGTCTTCTTCCAGTGTTCTTGCCACCAAAAATCTCCTAAAAACAGCTATATTCTTCTTCTAGGCGAATTAGGCTTCATATAGGTTTAGGTTAGTCGCCTTGAAAATTACCTAATTGCCCGTGGGTTATTGGTCTCCGTCAGCCCGTCCGCGGCCGCGAATCCTGCCGAGAATTTCACTCAGTGCATTTCCTTCAGTGAGCATCCAATGCACGGTCAATACGCGTGCGCGATCAATACGCGTGCACGGTCAATACGCGGTAGTGCACCTGGGGAGGACTTCGCCGCTTGCTTTTATTTCTTCATTTCAACCGTGATAACCTCTGATTGGCCTTCCACGCTCCATATTGACTCTAAAACGCTCTTTAGCTTCCTNATGCTCGTTCCAAGCTCGAAGTACCATTTGTACAAATAAGAATCCCCTTCGTTACATGATTTCTTCTTCATATAGATAGATATAGGATCTATGGGGCAATTACTTAGAAGTACATTTTGTGCTACAGCCCTTCCTATCTGATAGAAAAGGATCCCATGATCCTGAACCGATCTTACCTGGGATCGCAAATCCCAAGTTTGTCTATGAAGAGCGGATCTAATTGTATTAGTGTCTATAATTGATTTCTTCTGTGTAATACTAATCGATAGGACCTCATTGGTAAGTGCTACAAGATCTCGTGCATTGGAACCCATGGTTATGGACCCGAATCCGTTAGTATGGAACATTTTCTTTTCCAAGTGAAATCCCCTAGTATATGAAAGAGTGAAAAAGTGCTTTCGTTGTTGTGGAAGAAGAAGCCTTCGTATCTTAATGCACGTATTTAATTTATTCGGAGCTATTAGAGCGGGATCCACTTTTTGGGGAATATGAGTCGAAGCAATAACAAGAATATTTCTAGTAGAACATCTTTCACAATCCCTGGAGAGATGGTTCACTAATAGACCGAGGGCTAAGTCATTCGACTCATTCACATCCAGATCATGAATGTTTGGAATCCATATTATGCAAGGAGACATTGCTTTTGCTAATTTGAATTGAAGGGTGATATAAAATCAGTCTATCTCCGGCATCATATCCATAGTTAGCTCATTCATCCTAGTTAGCATTTCCAGCTCCGTATCAAGGTCACGATCGATATCGTCACTAGCATCAAGATTGTCACTATCATGAATATCGTCACTATCATCAATATCGATCTCATCAAGAAGAAAACCTTTAGGCTTGTTATCCAGGAACTTGTAGCTCAGAGTGGCTCTTGCAAAGAATAAAATTCTTAATTAGAGCAATTTGTTATCTTTTAGCATTCAAATATCAATACCGTGCGGCTAAATTAGAGTGTAAATAGTATCTAAATTGCATAAATATAGCCTACTATTAACACACCACACTTAAACCATCGCTGGTCCCCGAGCAATCAAACCACACTCTACAGAGGCCTCACATCACTAAGCAAGTTCCCTAACTCGTCACACCAAGATTATTCCACATAGGTTGAGTACATTAGTATGACATCTACACCTCAAGAGTCGACTCCCGCAGCCACGCAAAATTCCTAACCAACTTACTTACTCTAACTTAGAGGTCCAGACTTACCTCTCCTTCATGAATGACGTGCCTGCTAACAATAAATGAGACTCATTCTACAATAAATAAAATTCACGCACATTGAGGAACTTCAAAATGAAAAAAACTCACTCACCCTAAAAAATGATATTCTTGTGGCACAAAAATGCTCCATAGGCTTGCTTGTAGTGCACTACTCTACTAATTTAGCTCATTCATTCTAGGATCACGTATGACTTTCTTTGGTTGTAATGTAGGTTGCAGGTCGGGTATAATATATTTGAATATAATAGTGACTACACCTCCCTAATAACTTTTAGTGCATTTATTTTACATTCAAGTCCACACTTAAGTTAAACCAACATTTCCAACTTCAACACCACATATATCACCCCGTATTTCTTTGAGCACAATCACCTTAAAAGCCACCAAAGTAATATTATTATTCAGCATAGTACAACTTAACACTTCTTCTTTTTTTTTTTTTTCAATTCACGTGGCTTTTGCCTTTCAACAAGGTGCACATTTCTCCTTATTTCCATATTTGTACTCAGAATCCCCACCAACTACCCCATATTTTATCCTTTACAAATTCATAGCAACTCAAGTGCTTACGAAAGGTACAGGGTTCAAATCGACCATTAATTCAAACAAAGGGTAAGGCTTGTAATTTGGTTGCCAAAGAAATAGGATTACAGGATCAACGAGGTTAACTACGATACATATCAATTAGGTGGGAGGAATATATATATATATATATATATATATATATATATATGGCTCAACAAAGAAGCGCCTATATCACTTCCAAGAAATATTGTGCACAGAATACAAAAAGCCTCACACACACACATGGCACCTGACTCACTTCAGATTGGATCATCAAACACTCTAATCAGGTACTTAATCCTAATTAAGAACATACATCTTACAAGAGTCAACAAATGAGCCCAAGCGTCACACCCAATTCCCCGCTATATTCAAGGCATTATGACATCAAGAGATCCTATTTTTATTTCCGCCCATAGCCCACAAGTTCCTAACTAAAAAATAAAAACTAACTACACCCGGTTCAAATGAAACCCTTGGAAAAGAACTATGGCTCAAAGAAAAACCAAGGGGGAATTTATACACTACTACAAAAGAAAATGTTTTTTTCTTCAACTTTAGTCCCTCAAGAAACCCGTTGAATGGTGTCCATCGTCGGGACAAGTCGAAAATAATTTATATATATTAACTACGACACTACAGTACACTACATACAACATACAAACAAAGTATCCCCAACCCCACACTTAAAATGATGGCATGTCCCCATGTCATACAAAATAAAGAAATGTGAGGTAAAGGAACTTCCTTGGTATACCAGTCTTGATCGAAACCAGCCGGGGCCGAGATGGAATGCCCTCCCCAGCACATGTAGCCAATCCATGATTTTCTTCTCCGATTTTGCATTTTGGATGGCCAAGGAATCAACTCGAGTCCCCAATTCTATGACCGAGGTGCGCAGCCCTGCCATGTCCAGTTCTAAGGCTGTCATTCGCTTACTCCATCGGACATCAGATGTCCCTTCAACCTCTGCAACACGTTCATGTGGGGGTGAGGCAGGACCAACCTCATCATGTCATTCATCGCCCTCAGCCAATGCATCAGAATCATCACTGTGAGCAGCACTGGGTGCCACCGTATCCTTCACGATGGTCACTTTGTTTGACCGGAACTTTGCTTCTTTCTTCACCTTGCCATCCACATTTGGGTTCTCTGGCACCCTTGCTGGCCGACACAATCTAGTGACCTGAGAGGGGAAGAATAACCCATACCTCTTCAGTGGTGAACGGATGAACATATCAGACTGAATAACCTTGGCCACATCAAAATCGTGGCCATTCACAAAGCACTAGATCAAGGCAGCTCTCGGATGATTTACTTCAGTTGTGTTATGGGACGGCAGCAGACGACTATTGATGATGTAAAACCAACACTTTCTTTTAAAGGTGAGTGAGGCGGAGTGCAACTTCGATTACGGCACAACCCACACTACCTCTTTCTCTGGTACACAGATAGTTCTGAAAAACATGTTCCATGTGATTGGTTCTCCCATGTAAGTATCATAGTAATCCTCCTCGCCATTGAATACAGGCTATCGATACACACTCCTGATTGATTCTATCGAGGCATCCACCATATTTTCATTCACAGTGCATATGTGATCCTCATGTTCGGAGCAGTTGGCGTAGAACTCCTGGACAAGAATTAAGTTTCCCTCTTCCGGCTCTTCGAAGAAAATGTCCAGCATGTGCCTGATCAACTCCTGATACATATTAGGGCACTCATCCTGGAGGGACGCCCTTTCAATATCCCTTTTTTGTATAGGATTTCTAGTAGCCTTCAAACTGAAACGGTCTTGGGTGGCTCTGGCCAAAGCCCGTTCCCGAGACGAACCTCCATGAACACTTGACGAAGCATCGGTAGTTCGTCTCTTCTTTGAAGGTATCATGGTACCTACACAATAAATACCACTATTAGTAATCAGCGGAATTTGTGAATCACTGGCGGTTAACACGACTTCACTCGCACAATTGGTCACAATTTACATTCAAAACTCATTGTGCCATTTAACAAACACTTAATGTGCACATTCCCCCCAATTTACCCAAAGACCTAATTAAACTACCATTCTCTACAAACTCAACAATGTCTTCCCCAACCCAACCAAATCTATTATCCTTACATGCCAACATGTATTCTAAGCATCCAAAACAAATACAAGAGTAACTATACTTCTACTATCCTACACAATGAATAGAGAAGGAAATTAATGGAAAACAATTGGAAAAAAACAAAAAAAGAAAAGTAGAAGCATGTTACTTACTTGGAGATCTTGTGAGGAATGGAGCTTGGGGAGTGATTGAGTAGAGAAGAGGAAGAATGAGAGAAGATTTGTTGGTTTGAGAGATTGGGGGAGAGGAAGGGGGAATGGGTGCGTTTCTTTTGTTAGGGAAAGGGTTTTAGATTTTTGTTAAAGAGGGGAATGAAGAAGTGGGGGAATGGGCAGTTAGGAGGGGAAGGGGGGTTAAGTAAGAAAAAGAAACTAATTAAAAGGTAATAAAAGAAAAGAAAAAAAATCATTAACCTGAACGGCGCCCCATCCACGGTAAATCCGCGACTGCGGATGGGGGACACAAGAGAGTGAAAAACCTGTGGTGCAATTCGCGAACGAGTCTGTGCGCGCGGGCTCGCAACAGTAAAGACAGCAAAATCCACGGGCGCGGGCGTGGGACTGTGATCAATTCAAAATTCGTGGCCTAATCTGCGGTCGAATCCGTGCGCACGGATATCAACCTCCAGAATTTTTTTGTCTTTTTCTCACTTTTACCTATCTCCGGTTAATCTCGTCACCCGAGTCCTTCCGGTGTGCATAACTTCATCCCTGCACATTAGTAGATCGGTCAATATCATCACTGTTCAAAATCAATTACAAAAATAGGAATAAAGAAATATAATGGGTTTCCTACCAAAAAGCGCCTAATTTAACATCGCGGCACGATGCAGGATTTCATTATTACTCTTCGCACGCGTATTGGGGATCTTCCAAAGATATCACCACTCTATCCCCCTTTTCTTCGACCATCCCAAAGTAATGTTTCAACCTTTTCCCATTCACCATGAACTTATTTGTTCCATCTTCGGATTTAATTTCTACAGCTCCACCTGAGAAAACTTGCACAACTCTCAAGGGTCCTGACCATCTGGACTTCAGCTTACCTGGAAACAATCTTAATCTCGAGTTCTATAACAACACTAGATCTCCGGGTTTGAAGTTCTGATCTAGAAATTGCTCATCATGCATCATTTCCATCTGTTCTTTGTACAATCTTGCATTCTCAAATGCATGGAGCCTGAATCCCTCGAGTTCATGTAACTCAGTGACTCTACTGGTGCATGCGGTCTCCATATCCAAATTCAACTGCCGCAGTGCCCAAACAACTTTATGCTCAAACTCTACCGGAAGATGGCATGTTTTTCCAAACACCAACTTGTATGGTGAATTACCAATTGGACTTAAATGTTATGAGGCACGCCCATAATGCATCACCCAGCTACTTTGCCCAATCAGTCCTTCTCGCATTCACTGTCTTGGTCATGACACTTTTGATTTCCCTGTTGGACACTTCAACTTGCCCGCTCGTCTGTGGGTGGTAAGGTGTGGCCACCTTATGGCAAACTCCATACTTTTCCAATAGTCGTGCGAACGCTCTATTGCAAAAATGGGCTCCACCATCACTGATTATAGCTCTCTGTGTGCCAAAATGTGTGAAGATGTTTTTCTTTAGAAGGCCTGTCACCCTTTTTTCATCATTGGTTGGGAGATCCAGAGCTTCAACCCATTTGGAGACATAGTCAGCTGCTACTAATATGTATTTGTTACCATACGAGCTGACGAATGGCCCCATAAAGTCAATCCCCCATATGTAAAATACCTCTACCTCTTGAATTGTAGTCATCGACATCTCGTGACGTCTTGATATATTGACTGTCCTTTGGCATTCATCGCAACTCTTCACCCAAGCATGGGCTCCTTGAACAAAGTTGGCCAATACAACCCCAATTCCAATACCTTAGCTGCTGCCCAAATTCCTCTAAAGTGTCCAGCATATGATGAAGCATGGTAAGCTTGCAAAACAAAAGGTTGATCTTTCTCGGGGATACACTTCCGGATCATGTTTTCTACACATATTTTAAAAAGTAGAGGTTACACAGTAATAACATCGACAATCGCGGAAGAACTTTTTCTTTTGAATTGAAGAGAGTTCATAAGATACAATACCGCTTGCTAAATAGTTAGTAATATCAGCATACCAAGGCATTTCCTCAATTGTCACTTCTAGTAACTGTTCATCCGGGAATGTCTCTGTTATATCTTCAACCTCCACCTTCTTTTCAGCCCCTTCCAACATTGAGAGGTGGTCTACTACTTTATTATCTATCATTTTTCTGTCACGGATCTCCAGATCGAATTCTTGTAGCAAAAGCACCTAGCGAATCAAGCGTGGCTTTGACTCCTTCTTTACTATCAACTACCTAATTGTTGCATGGTCAGTATAAACAATAACTTTCGAACCAATTAAGTACAACCTAAATTTGTCGAATGCAAACACTACAACGAACATATCCTTTTCCGTTACGGTGTAATTGAGTTGTGCAACGCTGAGCGTTCTGCTTGCATAGTAAATTGGGTGCATCAACTTATCTTTTCTCTGCCCTAAGACAGCTCATATAGCATAATCACTAGCGTCGCACATGATTGCGAACGATTGCCCCCAGTTGGGTGCAACTGTGATAGGCGCAGTCACCAGTCTCTTCTTCAACTCCTCAAATGCCAACCTGCAATCACTAGAAAACACAAAGGACTGGTACTTTTGAAGAAGTTTACATAAAAGGTTAGAAATATTGGAGAATTCTTTTATGAATCGCTTGTAGAACCCGGCGTGCCCAAGGAAACATCTCACTGCCTTAACCGAAGTGCGGTGGAATTTTCTCAATCACACCAACATTAGCATGGTGGACCTCAATTCCTTTACTGGACATTCGTTTCCCTAAGACTATCCCTTCTTGTACCATAAAATGTCATTTTTCCTAATTCAACACTAAATTTGTCTCTACACATCTTTTGAGCACTATTCTTAAATTGTGAAGACAATCTTCGATTAAATTCCCCACTACGGAGAAATCATTCATAAATACCTACATAATGTCTTCAATAATATCCTTGAAAATGGCTAACATAAACCGTTAGAATGTAGCCGGTGCATTGCAAAGTCCAAAGGGCATTCTCCGAAAGGCAAAGATGTCATACGGACACGTGAAGGATGTTTTCTCTCTTTCTTTAGGGGCTATTGAGATCTGGTTGTACCCCAATTATCCGTCCGAGAAATAGAAGTGAGACCGCCCAGCCAACCTGTCCAACATTTGGTCAATGAATGGCAAGGGGAAATGGTCCTTCCGGGTGGCTATGTTCAATTTCTGATAATCCATCCAAATCCAAAACCCCGTGACTATACGAGTCGAGATCAACTTGTTATTCTCATTTTGTACGACCATCTTTCCTCCCTTCTTCTGCACACACTGAACAGGGCTGACCTAGTTTCTGTCGGAGATGGGGAAGATGATACCCACATCTAACCACTTGATCACCTCTTTATTTACTACCTCTTTCATATTCGGGTTCAGCCGTCGTTGATGTTTTCTGGAAGGTTTGTGCCCCTCTTCCAATAGAATCTTGTTCATGTAGAAGGCTGAGATGATACCCTATATATCTGCCATGGTCCAACCAATGGCAGTCTTACATTGTTGTAACACCTGCAAGAGTTGCTCTACCTGCACAACCAGACCAGATTATATAATAACAAGTAACATAGAATTAGGACCTAAGAAAGCGTACCTGAGGTGAGCTAGAATCGGTTTCAGGTCCAACTGTGGTGGCTCTCTATCGATGGTTTTGCAGATGATGTTTCTCTCTCTTCTAAGCGTAGGGGCTTGAACTGGGGTTCCCTTTTCCAGAACCCTTGACCTTCGAGGGCCATGACCCACTCCTCCAACCCTTCACCATCCATCTCTTCCAAATTCATCAAGCAGGCTTCTAGCGGATCCCTGACATTAAGGGTGTCATCCTCCTCTTGCAATATTACATCCACGGCCTCCACTAGCGAGCAATTTGCAAATTCGCTGGGTCTCCTCATGGATTATTGAACGTTGAATTTTTATTTCCTCATTGTTCAACCTCATTTTTAACTCTCCAGTCTCACAATCAGTCAATTCTCTCCAGTGGATAAAAATGACTTTCCCAGAATGATTGGTATCTCTTCATCCACTTGGCAGTGAAAAATAACAAAGTCTGTAGGGAATTCAAACTTCCCTACTTGAACAAGCACATCATCAAGAATTCTTGTCGGTCTTTTGACCGTTTGATTAGCAAATTGCAACAACATCGAGGTTGATCTTGCTCTGCTAATGCCCAGTTTTGTATAGATCGCCAAGGGCATCAAGTTTATACTAGCTCCCAAATCACACAATGCTTTAGTGAAATCATAACACCCAATGGTGCATGGGATAGTGAATCTACCTAGATCAGAAACTTTTTGAGCCATAGATCTTGTCACTACCATGCTGCAGGTCTGCATCAGTGTAACAATGGACAGGTCCTGGAAGTCAAAATTTTGCAAAATCATGTAACGATCCGGCCGGTCGTTCCGTGAGATTTACCCCATTTCCCAATTTCTACATTTGTCATATATTGCTAGACTATTTTTGTTATGTTGGGTCAGTTGGTCTGGGCCCGGAGTTGTCAGGGTGAGAATTGAGGCATTTAGTCTCCTAAAGTAGCCTAAAAGTTGAGAAAGTCAACTGAGAGTTAACTTATTGGTGAACGACCTTGGAATGTGGTGGCTCGGATAGCTTCGTTAGGTGATTTAGGACTTAGGAATGTGTTCTGAATGAAGTTTTGATGTCCGGTGTAGAATTCGGCTTGAATTGGCGAAAGTTAGTTTTTGGAGATTTCCGGCCGGCAGTGGAAAATAGGGTATCGGGGTCGCAATGGGATTTCGGAAGTTGGACCAAGTCCGTAATGTCATTTTGGGTATGTGTGCAAAATTTCAGGTCAATCGGAGGTGTTTTGGTTGGTTTCGGCGTAATTGGCGAAATTTGGAAGTTCCAAAGTTCATAGGCTTGAATTTGATGTGATTTTAGTGTTTTTGTATTTTTTTTGGAGTTTCGAAGGCTCGATTAAGTTTGAATGATGTTATGGTACACATTGGTATGTTTGGTTGAGGTCCCGAGGGCCTCGGGTATGTTTCGGGTTGTTAACGGACCAATTTTTGGTTTGAAAACTGGGTAGATTTTTGCCGGTGAGAGTTTCTGGTTTCCTTCTGCGCGATCGCGGGAGGGTGTTTGCGATCGCATAGACCTAGATGGGGATGGCAGGATTTTTTTTATAGGCGATCGCGTGGTGGAGGTCGCGATTGCGATCGCGTGAGTGTGAGGTTGTTGTGCAGTGTGGTC
Organism: Nicotiana knightiana; assembly: GCA_005239525.1. Taxonomy (NCBI): domain Eukaryota; kingdom Viridiplantae; phylum Streptophyta; class Magnoliopsida; order Solanales; family Solanaceae; genus Nicotiana; species Nicotiana knightiana. The sequence goes on along the minus strand of ML425812.1, from coordinate 218,950 downwards.
GCGTGGTGTTGTTCGTGTTCGCATAGAGCTAAAGGGCGCGTTAGTGGGCTGAGTCATTGTTCTTTGTGATCTCGTAGAGTGGTTTGCTATCACGTGGGTTTATGTCCTGCTGAATCGCGATCGTGTGTGGATGTCTGCGACCGCGTAGAGTAATTTGATGGGGCAGCATATTTGTTCTTCGCGATCGCGTGGGATCTTCCACGATCGCAGTGAAGAAAGAGGCCTGGGTAGACAGTTTTCAAGTTCTATTTCGAGGGTTCTTGGCCATAACTTTTTTTTCCATTAGAGAGCTCGGGAGAAGGACACTTTGGACGAGCTTTTCAGCGGGGTTCTTTTGGTAAGTGTTCTTCAATCATTATTGGTTCAATTTTCACGAATTTGTCTTGATTTTCACCATGCAATTTGAGGAATTAAAGTAGAAAATTTGGGAAAATGGGAGGAAAATTTGGAAAATTCTTTTGGTGTTTTGAGTGGGAAATTGAGGTCGGATTTTTGTAAATTTGGTATGGGTAGACTCGTAAGGGAATGAGGATTGTAGTGATGCCAATTTTATCGAATTCCGAGACGTGGGCCCGGGGTTCAGGTTTTTGCCGAATTTCGAGATTCTTGTATAATTTGATAGTCTTCGATTGGGTTATGTTCCTTTGGTATATATTGATGATGTTAAACTGGTGTTGGCTATATTCGGAGCAATCGAGAGCCAGTTTGAGGGGCAAGAGCATAACAGACTAGTGTTGCGGCCCGGTAGAGATAAGTAATGGTTAAAAATCTTGTCCTGAGGGTATGAAACCCCAGACTATATATTTCTAACCGATTTTAGAATGGCGCACATGTCAGATGACGAGTATGTGGAACACACTGATAGGTCCTCTCCGCGGAAACTAATGAGTTGCATGTTTTACTGAAAACCTTATGATAAATTATGTTCTAAAGATTGTTCAAATATTTGGGTTATAAGCCGTGTTTGGGGCCTCGTGCCGATCTGTTTAGACCCCATGAGGGCTTTTTACTGCTGTTTTCCTTACTATTTATTGATGATTTCACTGAGTCATATGGTGTTTACGGTTTTCGAAACTCAGCTTGATTTACACTACTTGAGATATAAAAACGATGTTTTGGTCGAGTACCCTATTTTACTGATTCGCCCGAGGGGCTTTTTGAGTGGTTCGGCTGAGTGAGGCCGAGGGCTTGATTGTGAGGATATGATATACCACAAGGTGGCTTGATATTAGATCTTGGGCTGGATGAGACCCTCTAGAGTCTTCAAACACCCCTAGTGAGCGCACCGAGTGCCGAGTGACGAGTGATTGGGTGGCATGAGTGACTGTGAGGTGCTGAGTGACTGTGAGACATGCCCAAAGGGATGATTATGAGACATGTTTTGCCCGAGGGGCTACTTATGATTTTACTACTTTCACTCTGAACTTATGAAATATGTTTTGCCGGAGGGGCCTCTATATGATTCATTTAATTTTCAAACTAAATCCTTCGGTTTGGAGCTGTTGAAAATAAAAAAATTTCAAAGGATTTTTCTGAGGTTGGTTGTAAGGCATGATGATTTCATATATCTATGTTTATATTGTGTGAAAGTAAGGTTGTGCATATTGTGAATTGATGACATTGATCTTTATGTGTTTCCTTGCCGCTTAGACTTGATTTATTTTAATTACATATTGAGTTGGCGTACTCGTATTACTCCCTGCACCCCTGTCTGCAGATTCAGGTGCAGATACAGAGCATTAGCCATCTTTTCCGTGTGGAGCCAGAGTGCTGTATATAGATGTAGCTGTTCAGCGTCCGCAACATCTATGTTTTCCCTTTTTGTTGTATCTAGATTTTATTCAAAGGTTTTGTATTATAATAGTACATCTTTGGCTTATTTTCCTTAGATGCTCATGACGGGTTGGCTCCGGGTTTTGGGGTTGGTGGCACTGTTTATTGGCCTACTTTATTTAGTAAACTCTGTATATTTTATGAAATGCTTGAAATTGGATTGGGATTTTAAAAGAAACTGTAAACATGGGATTATTGGCTACCCTAGTTCCACGATAGGCATTATCACGGCCGGGGTAGGTTTTGGGGTCATGACAGTTTGGTATCAAATCCTAGGTTACATAGGACTCAACGGTCATGAGCAGGTTTAGTAGAGTCTTGCAAATCGGTACGGAGACGTCTGTATTTATCTTCGAGAGGCTGCCGAACTTTTAGGAAACATTTCTATCTTTCTTGAAGTCTTTCGTGCTAATCTATTGATTCTTGGAATCTGAACTTACGTTGTTTCATTCTCTCACATATGGTGAGGACACGCAATACCAATCAGAGTGACCAGTCACTGGCTAGACCAATGAGAGGTCGAGGCCGTGGTAGTGGTAGGGGTCCAACCTACGCAGCAACCGGGGTAGTACCACATGATCCCCCTATCGATCAGGATCAGGTTCCCGCCGATGGTGTTCTAGCAGGACAGCCTCAGGCACCGGCAGTGCCTGTGGTCATTCCGGGTCTTCAAGAGACCCTGTCCTAGATATTGACAGTGTGCACCAGTTTGGCTCAGGCAGTCGCCATGTCTTCTACTGCCACCACAGCACAGGCCGAGGGAGATAATCAAACTCCAGCTGCCCGGGCACCTGAGCAGACTGCACAGGGTATTCAGGCACCGGGAGCATCTCCAGCTCAGCCAATTGCTCCGGTACAAGATTATATTGCCCCTCATATGCCTGAGTAAGAGCAGCGTAGGTTGGAGAGATTCAGTAGACTTTAGCCTCTAACTTTCAGTGGTACAAAGGGCGAGGATGCCTAGGGGTTTCTAGATAAGTGCCAGAGGATCCTACGTACTGCAGGTATTTTGGAGACCAGTGGGGTCTCGTTTGTTACATTTCAGTTTGCGGGTGCTGCCTTTACTTGGTGGAAAACATTCGAGAGGTGTAGGACGGTTGGTTCAGCACCTCTTACCTGGCAAAAGTTCTCCACGATAATTTTGGAGAAGTATGTTCCTCAGTCCCACAGAGAGGAGCAGTGCAGACAGTTTGAGCAGCTGCGTTAGGGAGAGTTATCAGTTACTCAGTACGAGTTGAGGTTTTATGAGTCTGCTAAGAACGCTTCTGAGATTGTCCCTACTGATAGGGAGAGGGTGAGGAGGTTTGTAGATTGTCTTTCTTATCAGCTTCGGCTCTTTATGACTCGGGAGAGAGTATTAGGTGCTTCATTTAAACAGGTTATTGACATAGCTCGAGATATTGAGACCATTCGCCGCCAGGAGCGGGAGGATAGAGAGGCCAAGAGGCCTCGTGGTTCAGGCAGTTCCAGTGGTTCTCCCTTCAGGGGAAAGTTTCAGCAGGGTAGGGGTCGTTCATTCAGGCCTCTTCAGTCAGGCCACCTATTATATAGTGGTGCATCTTCAGGGAATGGTCCCCGTGGTTCTCAGTCAGGTCGTACTTCATTTGGTGCCCTCCCGGCTCAGAGTGCAGCTCGAGCACCCCAGTTCAGGGTTCTTCTATGCATGAGTCTTCTAGTGGTTTTCGGGTGCTACGGTTTTCTATCAGTCCCCGCCTCAAGCTCCATGTAGTTTTTTTGTGTGTGGGGAGTTCGGGCACGTGTGGTGGCAGTGTCCCCGCCGTTCCCGTGGATCTTCTCAGCAGAGGGGCCAGCTTCGACTTCAACTCCAGTTACATTGCAACTCGCCCAGGCAGCCAGGGGTGGTAGTTAGTCAGCCAGAGGCCGCCCTAGAGGGGGAAGTCGAGTAGGGGGAGGTCAGGCTCGCATGTATGCATTCCCAGCCAGGCCAGATGCTATGGCCTTAGATGTCGTGATCGCAAGTGTTGTCTTAGTCTGTTGCCGAGATGCCTTGGCTTTATTTTTACCCTGGTTCTACATATTCCTATGTTTCTTTATACTTTTCCCATTTTCTGGACGTGCCCCGTGAGTCTCTAGTTACCTCTGTTCATGTGTTGACTCCGGTAGGCGATACTGTTGTTGTGGACCGTGTGTATTGGTCGTGCATGATATCTATTGGGGTCTGGAGACCCGAGTGGACCTACTATTACTCAGCATGGTCGATTTTGATGTGATATTGGGCATGGATTGGTTATCTCCGTGTCATGTTGTTCTTGATTGTCACGCTAAGATTGTGACCTTAGTTATGCCGGGGTGTATAAGGGTTGAGTGGAGAGGTTCTACTGAGTATACGCCTAGCAGGGTCATTTCCTACCTGAAGGCTCAACGCATGGTTGAGAAAGTATGTTTATCTTATTTGGCCTTAGTAAGGGATGTCAGTGGTGAGACTCCCGCTATTGATTAAGTTCCTGTGGTCCGTGACTTTCTGGATGTGTTTCCTGCATACCTGACAGGCATGCCACCTGACAGGGATATTGATTTTGGTATTGACTTGGTGTCAGGCACCCAACCTATTTCTATTCCACCTTATCGTATGGCACCAGCGGAACTAAAAGAATTGAAGGAGCAGCTTCAGGAACTCCTGGTTAAGGGGTTCATTCGGCCTAGTGTGTCACCTTGGGGTGCACCAGTGTTGTTCGTGAAGAAAAAAGATGGGTCCATGCGTATGTGTATTGATTATCGGCAGCGGAACTGGGTTACGGTGAAGAACCGGTATCCCTTGCCCCGCATTGATGATTTGTTTGACCAGCTTCAGGTAGACAGAGTGTTTTCCAAGATTGACTTGAGATGTGGGTATCATCAGTTGAAGATTCGGGATTCTGATATTTTGAAGACTGATTTCAAGACCAAATATGGTCACTATGAGTTATTGGTTATGTCATTTGGGCTGACCATTGCCCCAACTACGTTCATGCAATTGATGAACGTCGTGTTTCTCATAGCCAGGAAGAGCATGCTCAGCATTTGAGAGTTGTGTTACAGAGGTTGATGGAAGAGAAGCTTTATGCCAAATTCTCCAAGTGTGAGTTTTGGCTTGGTTCTGTAGCTTTCTTGGGGCACGTGGTGTCTAGTGAGGGTATTCAGGTTGATCCGAACAAGATAGAGGCGGTTCAGAGTTGTCCCAGACCGTCCTCAGCTACAGAGATTAGAAGTTTCCTTGGTTTGGCGGGATATTAACATCGCTCTGTGGAGGGATTATCTTCTATTGCTTCGCCTTTGACCAGATTCACCGAGAAGGGTGCTCTATTCAGATGGTCGGATGAGTGTGAGGTGAGCTTTCCGAAGCTCAAGTCAGCATTGACTACAGCTCCGGTACTAGTTTTGCCTGGTAGTTCGGGTTCTTACATAGTCTGTTATGATGCTTCTAGAGTTGGTTTGGGAGCGGTATTGATGCAGGACGGTAGGGTGATTGCCTACACATCTAGACAGTTGAAGGTGCACGAGAAAAATTATCCAGTGCACGATCTTGAGTTAGCTGCCATTGTTCATGCCTTGAATATTTTGCGGCATTATTTCTATGGAGTGAAGTGTGAGATTTTCACTAATCATCGTAGTTTGCAGTATCTGCTAAGGCAGAAGGACTTGAATTTGCGTCAGAGGAGATGGTTAGAGCTTCTCATGGATTATGACCTCCCTATCTTATATCATCCGGGGAAGGCCAGTGTAGTGGCCGATGCCCTGAGTCGTAGAGCAGTGAGTTTGGAGAGTCTAGCCTACCTTCAAGTAGCAGAGAGGCCATTAGCCCTTGATGTTCAGGCCTTAGCAGGTCAGTTGGTGAGACGGATCTATCAGATCCCTCGCAGGTGTTGGCTTGTGTATCCTCCATGTCTTCTCTTTACGATCAGATTAGAGCACGCTAGTATGATGATCAAAATTTGCTTGTTCTTCAGGACAGGGTCCATCGCGGTGATGCCAGGGATGTGGTTATTTGTGATGGCGGGGTCATGCGGATGCAGGGCCGGATTTGCATGCCCAATGTAGATGGGCTTCGAGATTTGATTCTAGCAGAGGCTCATAGTTCACAGTATTCCATCCATTCGGGTGCCGCGAAGATGTATTAGGATTTGAGGCATCATTATTGGTTGAGGAGGATGAAAAAGGATATTGTGGAGTTTGTGGCTCGGTGTCTCAACTGTCAGCAGGTCAAGTATGAGCACCAGAGACCAGGTGGATTGCTTCAGAGGTTTGATATTCCGAAGTGGAAGTGGGAGCGGATCACCACGGACTTCGTAGTTGGACTCCCACGGACTTCGAGGAGGTTTGATCTTATATGGGTTATTTTGGATCGGCTGACCAAGTCTGCGCACTTCATTCTTGTTGGTACTATTTATTCTTCAGAGAGATTAGCTGAGATTTATATCAGGGATATTGTCTAATTGCATGGGGTTACAGTTTCTGTCATTTTCGATAGAGGCACTCAGTTCACATCTCAGTTTTGGAGAGCCGTACAAAGAGAGTTGGGTACTCAGGTTGAGTTGAGCACAACGTTTCACCCTCAGATCGACGGGCAGTCAGAGCGTACCATTCAGATTTTGGACGATATCTTGCGTGCTTGTGTGATTGACTTTGGTGGTTCATGGGACCAGTTTCTGCCACTAGCGGAGTTTGCGTATAATAACAGCTATCAGTCGAGTATCCAGATGGCTCCGTATGAGGCTTTATATGGTAGGAGGTGCAGATCTCCGGTTGGATGGTTTGAGTTGGGCGAGGCTAGGCTATTGGGCACAGGCTTGGTTCAGGATATGTTGGGTAAGGCAAAGTTGATACAGGAGCGGCTTCACACAGCGCAGTCTAGGCAGAAGAGTTATGCGGACCAGAAGGTCGTAGACATGTATTTCATGGTTGGGGATAAGGTTTTTCTGAAGGTGTCGCTCATGAAGGATGTTATGAGATTCGGGAAGAGAGGGAAGTTGAGTCCTAGGTTCATTGGGCCGTTTGAGGTGCTTCAGAGGGTTGGGGAGGTGGCTTATAGGCTTGATATGCCTCCCAGTCTATCGATTATTCATCCGATATTCCATGTTTCGATGCTCCGGAAGTATGTTGGTGACCCTTCTCATGTTTTGGACTTCAGCTCGGTTTAGCTCGAGGGTGATATGTCATATCAGGAATCTGAGGTCTAAGGATATAGTTTCAGTGAAGGTTCAGTAGAGTGGGCAGTCGGTGGAAGATGCCACCTGGGAGACCGAGAAGGGAAATGCGGGACAGATATCCTCACTTATTCGAGACTCCAGGTATGTTTCTAGACCCGTTCGAGGACGAACATTTGTTTAAGAGGGGGAGGATGTAAGGACCCGACCGGTCGTTCCGTGAGATTTACCCCGTTTCCCCCATTTCTGCATTTTTCATATATTGCTAACCTGTTTTTGTTGTGTTGGGTCAGTTGGTCTGGGTCCGGAGTGGCCAGGGTGAGAATTGAGGCATTTAGTCTCCTAAAGTAGCCTAAAAGTTGAGAAAGTCAACTGAGAGTTGACTTATTGGTGAATGACCTCGAAATTTAGACTTTATGGCTCGCATAACTTCGTTAGGTGATTTGGGACTTAGGAGTGTGTTCGGAATGAAGTTTTGATGTCCGGTGTAGAATTAGGCTTGAATTGGCGAAAGTTAGTTTTTGGCGATTTTCGGTCTGTAGTGGAAAATAGGCTATCGGGGTCAAAATGGGATTCCAAAATTTGGAACAGGTCAGTAATGTCATTTTGGGTACGTGTGCAAAATTTCAGGTCAATCGGATGTGTTTTGGTTGGTTTCGGCGTAGTTGGCAAAATTTGGAAGTTCCAAAGTTCATAGGATTGAATTTGATGTGATTTTGGTGTTTTTGTGTTGTTTTTGGTGTTTCGAAGGCTCGACTAACTTTGAATGATGTTATGGATATATTGGTATGTTTGGTTGAGTTCCCAAGGGCCTCGGGTGTGTTTCTGGTTGTTAACAAACCAACTATTGGCTTCAAAATTGGGCAGATTTTTGCTGGTGTCAGTTTCTGGGTTCCTTCTACGCGATCGCGGGAGGGTGTTTGCGATCGCGTAGACCTAGCTAGGGATGGAAGGATTTTTGTTATATGCGATCGCGTGGTGGAGGTCGCGATCGCGTGAGTGTGAGGTTGTTGTGCTGTGCGATCGCGTGGTGTTTTTCGTGTTCGCATAGAGCTAAAGGGCACGTGAGTGGGCTGAGCCGTTGTTCTTCGCGATCGCGTAGAGTGGTTTGTGATCGCGTGGGTTTATGTCCTGCTGAATCGTGATCGCGCGTGGATGTATGCGATTGCGTAGTGTAATTTGATGGGGCAGGAGATTTGTTCTTCGCGATCGCGTGGGAGCTTCCGCGATCGCAGTGAAGAAAGAGACATGGGCAGACAATTTTTAAGTTCTATTTCGAGGGTTCTTTGCCATAACTTGTTTTTCCATTAGAGTGCTCGGGGGAAGGACATTTTGGACGAGATTTTCAGCGGGGTTCTCATGGTAAGTGTTCTTCAATCATTATTGGTTCAACTTTATGAATTTGTCTTGATTTTCACCATGCAATTTGAGGAAGTAAAGTAGAAAAGTTGGGAAAAATGGGAGGCAAATTTGGAAAATTCTTTTGGTGTTTTGAGTGGGCAACTGATGTCATATTTTGGTAAATTTGGTATGGGTAGACTCGTAAGGGAATGAGGATCCTAGTGGTGCAAATTTTATCGAATTCCGAGGCGTGAGCCCGGGGTTCAGGTTTGGTCGAATTTCAAGATTCTTGTATAATTTGATAGTCTTCGATTCGGTTCTGTTCCTTTTGTATATATTGATGATGTTAAAACGATTTTGGCTAGATTCGGAGTAATCGGGAGCCAATTTGAGGGGCAAGAGCATAGCGGACAAGTGTTGTGGCCCGGTAGAGGTAAGTAATGGTTATGAATCTTGTCCTGAGGGTACATATTTCTCACTGATTTTAAAATGGCGCACATGTTGGATGCCGAGCATGTGGCGCGCACTGCTTTTTTGGATTGGACTAGGTGCTCTCCGCGGCAACTAATGAGTTGCATGTTTTACTTAAAACCTTATGATAAATTATGTTCTAAAGATTGTTCAAATATTTGGGCTATAAGCCGTGTTTGGGGCCTCGTGCCGATCTGTTTAGACCCCTTGGGGGCTTTTTACTGTTGTTTTGCTCACTATTTATTGATGATTTCACTCAGTCACATGGTGCTTACTATTTTCGGAACTCAGCTTGATTTACACAACTTGAGATTTAAAAATGATCTTTTGGGTCGAGTACCCTGTTTTACTAATTTGCCCGAGGGGCTTTTTGAGTGGTTGTGCTGAGTGAGGTCGAGGTCCTGAATGTGAGGATATGATACGTCACAAGGTGGCTTGATATTAGCGCTTGGGCTGAAGGATCCCCTCCGGAGTCTGCACACACCCCTAGTAAGCGCACCGAGTGCTGAGTGCTGAGTGCCGAATGACGAGTAACTGGGAGGCATGAGTGACTGTGAGGTGCTGAGTGACTGATTATGAGTGACTGTGAGGCATGACTGAGGGACTGATTATGATACATGTTTTTCCCGAGGGGCTACTTAAGATTTTACTACTTTCACTCTGAACTTATGAAATATGTTTTCCCCGATGGGCCTATATATGATTCATTTCATTTTCAAACTAAATCTTTCGCTTTAGAGCTGTTGAAAATAAACATTTTTCCAAGGTTTTTTCTAAGGTTGGTTGTAAGGCATGATGATTTCGTATATCTGTGATTACACTATTGGAAAGTAAGGCTGTGCATATTGTGAATTGACGACATTGATTTTTATGTGTTTCCTTGCTGCTTAGACTTGATTTATTTTCATTAGTACTGAGTTGACGTATTCACATTACCCCCTGCACCCCTGTGTGCAAATTCAAGTGCAGATACCGAGCATTAGCCATCTTTTCCATGCAGAGCTAGAGTGCGGGATATAGAGGTAGTTGTTCAGCGTCCGCAACATCTCTCTTTTCCCTTCTTGTTGTATCTATCTTTTATTCGAAGGTTTGTATTATAATAGTATATCTTTGGCTTATTTTCCTTAGATGCTCATGACGGGTTGGCTCCGGGTTTTGGGGTTGGTGGCACGATTTATTGGCCTACTTTATTTAGTAAACTTTGTATATTTTATGAAATGCTTGAAATTGGATTGGGATTTTAAAAGAAACTGTAAACACGGGATTATTGGCTATCCTAGTTCCACGATAGGCGCCATCACGGTCGGGTTAGGTTTTGGGGTCGTGACACATCAGGACCTTCATCATTTTTGCATTTCCTGGCATTTCCCTCAAAGCATCCATTAGTGGAATATTCAATTTAATTTTTCGAAGCATTTCCATGAATTTCCTGTATTTATCATCTTTCTTTTGCCTTGCTAACCTCTAAGGGAATGGTGCAGGAGTCAACCTCTGCCCACAACTTTGTGTATTTTTTTTTTGCTGGATGATTTTTCTACCACATGTTCTAGGAGTTGTTCACCTTCCTTCTCCTTACCCTTGTCAACATGTGTTTGTTCAATTACAACCTCGGTGAGCTCTGCTGACTCATCTGTCTCTAATGTAACTTGAGTAGTTAGCGTTGTCTCTCTCCTAGGTTGAACAACTTCTTGCTCTCTGTTTAAATCTCTTCCGTTCTTGAGACTCACTGCCATTAGCTGATTTGGGTTCTGCTCCTTTGGAGTAATGTTTGTATCTGCAGGAAATGTTCCTTGTGAGAGATTGTTCAAGGCCATATATAGCTGTCCCAGTTGAGTTTCAATGTCTTTGAATGCCGAATCATGTGCAACTGACTTTTCTTGCATCTTTCCATTTGTCCCAATGAGTTGTTGCATCATGCCCCTGATTTCTATCATATTATTGTCCTACTATTAATGAGATGGTTGGTATGCCAACTGTTGTTGGTGCTGCTGATATAGCCCTACTGCCTTTGATAAGGAATGACTTGGCCTTGTGGTCGTGCTCCTCCTAGATTGGGATTGTGTTGTGGCTGGTTTGGTCTGTACTACTGGTTTGGTGTTGGTCCCCATTGTTACCTACCTTGCCTCTGACCTCCAAAATTATTGACATAGTTCATGTCTTCTCTGAAGCACTGGTTGTCATTCTCCACTCCACGAGCACACATATGACTAGTTTATGCAAGGAGTGCATAAGCCTCCATTTGTAGTATCAACAATGTGCACCTGCGTCGTACCCATCTCATCAATTTTCTTTGTCAGTAAGCTCATCTGGGTCATGAGAGTTGCTATGTTTTCTGCATTGGAATTGCTTGGGTCAAGAGCCAGAAAATGCACTATTGGAGTGAGTGTCGTACTACTCGTCATCCAACCTGAATTTTGAGCCATCTTTTCAAGAAGAATTTTACACTCTGTGAATGGTTTGCTCAAGAATGCACCCCTTGCTGAAGCGTCTATGTTGGCATTCAGATTGTCTGTCAAACCCATGTACAATCTCTGTTCAGACATCTGATCCGGAATGCCATGGTGTGGGCACTTCAGTATCATACCTTTAAACCTCTCCCATGTTTCTTGTAGTGTCTGAGTCGGTTTCTGCTTGAACTACAACATCTCATCAATTTGCCTTGCAGTTTTGTTAGGAGGATAGAACTTGTTTAAGAACTGCTTGACTAGTTCTTCCCAAGTAGCAATGTAGTTTATTGGGAGCAAATTTAGCCAAGTTTGAGCCTCCCCCATCACTGAGAATGGGAACAATAATAGCTTAATTGCTTCAGGAGTCACATTCGGCTGTCTTTGAGTTACACAAATTGATAGGAAATTCTTCAGATGTTGTTGTGGGTCTTCTATGTATGACCCGGAGAACAGTCCCTTATTTTTGTAACAGGTGGAGCATGTTGTTGGTAATTTGGAATGTCTCCGCTTGTATCTAAGGAACAGCAATGGCGGTGGCCAGGTTATCAGCAGTTAGTTGTGCCCAATCATAAAGAGCAACTTCTGGCACAAGAGGTGCTACCGCTCTGTTGTATGGGTCAACACGATCATTTCAAATGTTTTCGTTGACGTCGTCCATGTTGTCCATTTCAATTTTGAGTTTGTCTTTTTGTTTCAACTATTTCTTCTTCTTGTTTGACTTATTCAATGCCCTCAATGCTTTATCACGATCTTAGAGTCCTTCAAAAAGTTCACCAGTCCTCAAGGAGCTTCTAGGCATACACCTGAGTCATATAAGAGTTCAAACGTGAGAATTTCAATGGGAAAAAAAATTAACACCGTAGAAAATTTCCCTAAGCTAAAACTCCTAGCAATTATGCTAAGTTGTAATAAATAACACCGTTAGTTGCTCGACAATGGCGCCAAAATTTTATCACGCCCAACTATGACTTATAAAAAGGACTAAGCGGTCGCTGCAAATATAATCCAGTTCAACTCCGGAGTCAAATCCCACAGGGAACTACCCTATTTACTACAAGTTTTAACAACACTAGTGATTAGCTCAGACAATTTTCGGATGCAAGATTTTTAATGGATAATGATTATAATTTACTTAACGAAGGAAAAGTGGCAATAAAATTAGCAATAATCAAGAATAAAGTTGAATTCAATGGTAAAATGATATAGGGCTATTGATTTCCCCAATTGTCAGATTAATTCCTGACACATTAGTTATAATGTCGCCGTAACACTCTGTAAGGATGATGAATTCTGAGCTACCGTAATTATCTCTCGATCAGTTACGATAATTTACTAAAATAATTCTCTCGAACTAATCTAGTTAACAATTTATCCAACTCACATTTATCCCACCAAAGCTTCGTTATATCCAACCCTGGTTGTAAATTCAAGTAATTAATCTCTTAACTTACCCGAAAGTGTTGTTGTTCAACAACAATCTAACCAAGTGTTCTTTCTCAAGAAACACAAGATAACTAGACACGATTAATTAAGGGCCCTTTCTATTAATCACAAGACAACACATAGTTGAACAATCATAGAATAAAAACAGATCAATTATATCAAAATAAAGTCAAGACTTCATCCAACAATTGGTTCCATCAGCTCTAGATGACATGTTTAGCTACTCATACTAATAGATAAAAATTCACTATGAAAATTCATAATCAACAATGTAATTTAGAATAAGCAGATGAAAACTATTAGGGAAGTTCTCTGTCTTCTTCATGTGTTCTTGCCTCCAAAAATATCCTAACAATAGTTATATTCTTCTTCTAGGCGAATGAGGCTTCATATAGGTTTAGGTTAGTCGCCTTATAAATTACCTAATTGCACCTAGATTATTGGTCTCCGTAAGCCTGTCCGCGGCCGTGGATTCGGCCGCGGATTTCACCCTGTGCATTGCCTTTGAGGACTTCGCCCCTTGCTTTTCTTTCTCGTTTTCCACCGTGCTAACCTCCGATTGTCCTTCTATGCTCCATATTGACTCTAAAACACTCCTTAGCTTCCTCCTAGCTCGGAGTTGCTCCTGCAAAGCAAAAAATTCTTAATTAGAGCATTTTGTTATCTTTTAGCATTCAAATATCACTAATGTGCGGCTAAATTAGAGTGTAAATAGTATCTAAATTTCATAAATATAGCCTACTATCAACACCCGACACTTAAACCATTGCTCGTCCCTGAGCAATCAAACCACACTCTACAAAGGCTTGACTTCACTAAGCGACTTCCCTAACTCGTCACACCAGGAATATTCCACATAGGTTGAGTACATTAGTATGACATCTAGTCCTCAAGAGTCGGCTCCCGCAAGGCACGCAATATTCCTAACTGGCTTACTCTAACTTAGAGGTCCAGACTTACATCTCCTTCATGAATCAAGTGCTTGCTCACAACAAAAGAGACTCATTTTACAATTAATAAAATTCACGCACATTGAGGAACTTCAAAATAAACAGAACTCGCTCACCCTCAGAAATGATATTCTTGCGCCATAAAAATGCTCCATAGACTTTCCCGTAGTGTACTACTCTACTAATTGAGCTTATTCAGTCTAGGAACAACTAGGACTTTATTTGGCTGTAATGTAGGCTGCGGGTCGGTAGGATATATTTGAATATAATAGTGACTACACCTCCCTAAGCACTTTTAGTACATTTATTTTACATTCAAGTCAACACTTAAGTTAAACCAACATTTCAACCTTCAACACCACATATATCACCCCATACTTCTTTGAGCACAATCACCTTAAAAGCCACCAAAGCGATATTATTATTCAGCATAGTACAACTGAATACTTCTTCTTCTCTTTTTTTTTTCAATTCAAGTGGCTTTTTTTATCAACAAGGTGCACCTTGCTCCTTATTTCCCTAGTTCTACTCAAAAGGCCCACCAACTACCCCCACACTTTATCCTTTACAAATTCATAGCAACTCAAGTGCTTACGAGAGGTACAGGGTTCAAATCGATGGTCAATTCAAACAAGGGGTAAGGCCTGTAATGTGGTTGCCAAAGAAACATGATTACAGGCTCAACAGGGTTAACTATGGTACATATTAATTAGGTGGGTGGAATATATATATATATATATATAGATCAACAAAGAAGCACCTATATCACTTACAAGACTAAACAAGACTACTATTTCACTTTGCAAACAAACGGGGCAAGTTCTAAGCATCAAATATTGTGCACAGAATACAACCTGACCCACTCTAAATTGGATCGTCAAACACTCTAATCAAGGTACTTAAGCCAAATTAAAAACATACAAATTAAAGGCATTCTTAAAAGAGTCAACAAATGAGCCTAAGCGTCATACTCAAGTTCCCGATTATGGGGTGACTATCCTACTTTTGATTCAAAATTGATATAGGGTTCTCGTGTTTTCATATGAAGGCATGATGGATGCGGTGAGGCATATGGGACTAAGGTTTGCATGCACAAGGTTGCAGTTCTGCTTTGAAGGGAAGGTTATGAGTTCTAGACATCATAGATGATTTCAGATGATTAGAATAATGGCATCACTATCTCGTATCACCTATGAAGGGTGCGCATTTCGGAAGTGGCATTGTGTTTTGACTTGCAGATGCTTGACTAGCATTACGGTAGTCGCCTGGTTGGTGACTGTCGATGTTTAGATTTTGCTACGTGGCACGGAAGACTCGTGGGAATGTTTCTCTTGATATGATTGTGTATGAGAGTTGTTTTAGTTATTTGAGTGGTGGAGTTGGGATCAGATAGGAAGATTCTTGTTTTTTAAGGATTTGAAAGCCAAGAGTTCTGAAAGGCAGATTATTCTTTGGTTGTTGGTTGTGAAGATATGGCAAGAGTTAGACATCAATTGTATGTGTTATGGATAGGTTACTTGGGTCTTTTGGAAGGTTATTTACCTATTGGTGGATGATTGGAGTTGATTTGGGGGCCAATCGGGAAGCCTAATGAGGATATGTGTTCTACATTTGATCGGGTTTTCTTACTCTCACAATTAATGTTGAGGGGTATGACATAAGTTATAGTTGATCTTATTTGTGTTATAATATATTCCATGTATTAATCTTCTATTCTATGATGAGTTGTGAGACTGTTGACTATTTACACAATTGATGCGGTTCTATTTGGGACTTATGGTGAAATTCTAGCGAGATAGCTCTTGAGGTGTTGAATGGTGGATTGTGCATTAGTTCTAGTTGTCCTGTCTGTGGCATGTTGTGCTATCTGTTTCTTCATGGCTATGTTCATGTTCTTGGTATGTTTTCTGTTGGTACATAGGTGTTTTTTGATTGTGAGCATTGCGGCTCGATGGGTATTCCATGCGGATTTGTATGGTAGATCGGGCTGCGTGACCAGTAGAGTGATGCTGAGATATGGTACTTTGTGATTATTTTGTGTGTTTTGTTTCTCCTTTGTGAGAAGGGGTTCATAGGTTAAGCTTGCGGGACGGTTCTCTTGTTTGATTCACCTTTCATCATTGGTCACATTCAAGTTGTTTCTTGTTTGGTGCAGGGATTACATGGTGTGGGGGTCCAGATTGTATTACTGTGCCATGTGTGTCAAGAAGCTTGTACTAGATTATGTGATACTAGTGGACATGGAATGAGTGCTATTGGATTAGATTAACGTACATTTGAAAAAATAATGTCATTAGATAGCTAAGAATTTGGCTATGATTCTTAGCGGACTAGGGAGCTCAACGACTTATTGATTTGATGAGTGATTATGTCACGACCCAAGTTCTCAACCCACATGATCATAATGGCGCCTAAAACCACACTTGATAGGAAAGCCAATGCTAGAGGGTTCAACAATTAAAACAGTTGGAACATGTACTAAATCTAATACTATCCAATAAATGAATCAAGAATAATGTGTGAAATAATGAATTGAAACTCGAAACTAATACTAATATCTAGCTACCCAGGATTTGGAGTCACAATTAACGAACTACTAAAGAATACAACAAGTATTTGGCTGAAAGAAATATATATGTCTATTTCGAACTATGTAAAATAGTAAATTAATAAATAGGAGAAGACTCCAGGAATCTGCGGACGCTAATAGATCTCCTCGTGTATCCGTGCGAATGATCATCTACTGCTCAAAGAATCAACTGTGACCGAAACTTGGATCTACAAAAGAAGTGCAGAGTGCAGTATCAGTACAACCGACCCCATATACTAGTAAGTGTCGAGCCTAACCTCGACAAGGCAGTGACGAGGCTTCGGCGGGGAATTTACAATATAACATGTATACAGTGTTTAATAAAGCAAGAATAAAATACTAAACTAAATAAACAATAACTTGCAGCAATTAATTAAATAACTCAACTAACTTTTCCATCTCTCAGCTATAACCAATCCTTGCAGTAATTTCAAAATTTCAATTTAAATAACGATAAGAGTAGAGTATGAAATGACAACAATAAAACAGTGGGTATTCCAGTCTTTATTATATAGCCAATAAAACATGAATATTCTCCCTTATTACTCCTTGTTGCAGCGTGAAAACCGATCCCTCCTGTTCAACCTTATTGCTCCTCCCTGTAGACATGGAGGCATCAATAATCATAGAATAATTAAGACAAGAATATGATCAATTGGAAACATGGAAGGGAACATGCTAAAATAGATAATTTGGTGGTGCATAGATACTCGTTACCTCACCTATACACCACACACATGAAATTTCACATAGCCTTTAGGTCGGGGATTCCTAATCCCTCAAGTAAAAGTTAGACCAAACCATTACATCAAATTCGCAGGCCACTCACTGCTTAATTACAGCTTTTCCTTTTGAATTTACCTCCAACACAATCGTTTCTAATAATAATTAGTTCAATAGCATTAATTAGTGCTAAAGGGACTAACTTTAATGCAAAAATATGGTTTTCCTAAGTTTTATAAAAAGAAGTTAAAAATTGACCCCGGGCCCGCTTGGTCCAAACTCAGGGTTCGGACCAAATTTCATTTACACATTCACCCCCGAGCCCGAATATGTAGTTAGTTTCGAAATGCAACCCCAATTCAAGGTCATAATTCTATTTTTTCAAAATTCTCTAATTCTACCCAAACCCCCAATTTCTGCCATGAAAGCCCTTGAGTTCTTATTGAAAAGTGATGAAAAAAAAAAGGTAATCGAAAGAAAATAGTTTAGAATTGTTTACCAACACTTTGGGGAAGAATTGGTGTGATGAAAATCGCCTTTAGGTTATTTTAGTTTTGAAAATATGAGAAATAGTTGCTGCCCATTTTTAATTCCTTTTTAAGTTGCTGGACAGGCCTTCATCGCGTTCGCGATGGGCCTGCCGCGATCGCGGAGTGTTACAGCCCAATGGCCTTCGCGTTCGTGAGGTACTCAATGCGTTCGCGAAGCATTGCTTCTGATGAATATCGCGATCATGGCCCAATGGTCGCGTTTGTGTAGAACAAATGGAGGCTCCCCTCCCCTAGGCACATAACTCAATGCGTTCACGATAGCCTGGTCGCATTCACGAAAGGTAATCCCCTCCCCCCACCCCCCCAGTGCTTTGTGTTCGCGTCCAAGGTTACGCATTCGCGTAGAACAAAATGACCCTCAGCCTTTTTACTATTCGCGATCGTGAAGAACAAAGAATCAGTGCACCAGTAGCAGCAAAACCGCTAAATTTCTGTAAGTTCAAAACATTACAAAGACGACCCGAAACACACCCGAGCCCTCGGGGCTCTGAACCAAACATGCACGCAAGTCTAAAAACATCATACGGACTTGATCGTGCGATCAAATCACAAAAATAACATCTAAAACTACGAATTTAACCTCAAAACTCATGATTTTCTCAAGAACACTTCAATTTCACTATTTTCTAAAACGGACGTCCGAATCACGTCAAACAAACTCCGATTCCCAGAATTTCACAAATAATACTTAAACATTATAACAAACCTGTACCGGGATCCGCAACCAAAATACGATCCCGATACCAACGAGTTCAAATATTAATTCTTTTCTTTATTTCCTTTAAAAACCAGTATAACAATTTTCTTCAAAATTGATTTCTAAAGCTAGGGACCTCGGAATCCGATATCGGGCATACACCCAAGTCTCATATTTTACCACTGACCTCCCGGGACTATTGAAACACGGGTTTGGATCCGTTTAATCAAAATGTTGACCAAAGTCAACTAAAATCAAATTTTTTAACTCTAAAAATTATTATTTCTTGTATTTTCACATAAAGGCTTTCCAGATTCATGCCCGCATTGTGCACACAAATAAAGGTAAGTAAAATTAATCATTTTAAGGCTAATGAGCCCGAAATGGAGTCTTAGTTCATAAGATGACCCTTTGGGTCATAACAATATCCACTCTAAAATAAATGTTCATCCTCGAACAGACATAGAAAAGTACTTGAACTGGCGAACAAGTGTGGAATCTACTCTGCATGTCCGACTCGGACTCCCAAGTAGTTTCCTCATAGGCTGACCATTCCACTAAACTCGAACTGAAGGGTAACTCTTTGACCTTAACTGACGAACTTGCCGGTCTAAAATAGCTACCGGCTCCTCCTCACAAGTAAAATCCTTGTCCAATTGGACAGAGCTGAAATCTAACACCTGAGACGGGTCATAATGATATTTCCGGATCAAAGACACATGGAATACCAGTTGAACTGGGATAACCCTGGAGGCAATGCAAGTCTATAGGCTACCTTCCCAACCCTTTCGAGAATCTCAAATGGGCCGATATACCTAGGGCTCAACTTGATTTTCTTCCCAAATATCATAACACCCTTCATGGGTGATACACGAAGTAGTACCCTCTCTCTAACCATGAATGCCACGTCACGAACTTTACGGTCGGCATAACTCATTTGCCTATAATGAGCTCAACGAAGGCTATCCTGTATAATCTTGAGCTTGTCCAAGGCCTCCTGGACTAAGTCTGTACCCAATAACCGAGCCTCTCTCGGCTCAAACCATCCAATAGGAGATCTGCACCGTATACCATATAATGCCTTGGAAACACCCGGGTGAATATAATACATAGAACTGTGAGCCTCTTTAAGGATCAACTCACAAAGCCCATCAATATTAGGCACACACATAAGACCATTCATCCTCAAAAAACCATCATCTCCAATTGTAACCTGCTTGGCACCACCGTGCCGAACAGTGTCCCTAAGGACCATCAAATGCGAGTCATCATCCTGCCGATCTCTCATACGCTCAAATAAAGAAGACTGGGCGACCGTACAAGCTAGAACACGGCTGGGCGAAATATCCAACCTCACGAACTGATTAGTCAAAGTCTGAATATATGAAGCTAACGGTCTCTCACCGGCTGGAATGAATGCAAGGTTGTCCAAACTTACTGTCGAGACGCATATGCAATCACCTCGCCCTCCTACATCAATACCTCTCCAAGTCCAACACAGGAGGCATCACAATATACCGTGAAAGATCCCGAACCTGATGGTAACACCAACACCGATTCTGAAGTCAAGGATGTCTTGAGCTTCTGAAAGCTCGCCTCAAACTCGTCCGATCATTTGAATGGGGCACCTTTCTGAGTCAATTTAGTCATTGGGGCTGGTATAGATGAGAACCCCTCCACAAAATGACGGTATTAACCCGCCAAACCCAAGAAGCTCCTGATTTTCGTGACTGAAGTGGGTCTAGGCCAGCTCTTGACTGCCTTTATCTTTCTAGGATCTACCTGAATACCCTCTACTGATACGATATGACCCAATAAGGCTACTGAATCCAACCAGAACTCGCACTTTGAAAATTTAGCATACAACTGACTATCCCTCAATGTCTGGAGCTCTATCGGGAGGTGCTGCTCATGCTCCTCCCGATTGCTGGAGTATATTAGAATATCGACAATGCACACAATTATGAGGGAATCCAGGTAAGGCTTGAAAACACGATTCATCAAGTCCATAAATGCTGCTGGGGCATTAGTCAAGCCAAAAGACATCACCAGAAATTCATAGTGCCCATACCTTATCCAAAAGGTTGTCTTAAGGAAATCTGATGCTCCAATCTTCAACTGATGGTAGCCCGATCTCAAATCAATTTTTGAAAACACCGTGGAACCCTGAAGTTGATAAAAAAATCATCAATTCTCGGTAATGGATACTTATTATTGATAGTAACTTTGTTCAGCTGCCATTAATCTATACACATTCTCATCGATCCATCCTTCTTCTTCACGAACAAAACTGGTGCACCCCAGGGCGAGACACTAGGTCTAATAAAGCCCTTATCAATCAATTCTGGTGGGGCCATCTGGTATGGAGTAATAGAAATGGGCTGAGTGCCCGGCGCCACAACAATGCAAAAATCGATATCCCTCTCTTGTGACATCCCTGGCAGGTCTGCAGGAAATACCTCGGGAAACTCACAAACAACAGGCACCGAATCTATAGAAGAAGCCTCAGTATTAGAATCACGAACATGAGCCAAATAAGCCAAACATCCCTTCTCAACCATGCGATGAGCCTTGGCATAAGAAATCACCCTGTTGGGAGAATGAATAGGAGTTCCTTTCCACTCTAACCGAGGCAACCCCTACAAGGTTAATGTAACTGTTTTGGCGTGATAGTACAAGATGGCATAATAAGGAGACAACCAATCCATGCCCAATATGACATCAAAATCAACCATGTCAAGAAACAAAAGGTCCACACTAGTTTCAATACCCTCAATAACGAGCACACACAAACGATACACACGATCTACAACACTAGCATCCCCCACGGCGTGGACACATAAACAGGGAAACTCAATGAATCGCGGGGTACAACCAAATATGAAGAAAAATAAGATGACACATAAGAGTAAGTAGACCCCGGATCAAACAGAACTGAAGAATCTCTATTGCAAACTGAAATGGTACATGTGATAACATCATTAGAGGATTTCACCTCAGCTCTTGCTCGAAATGAATACACTCGGGGTTGGGCCCCACCACCATGAACCACGTCTCTAGGAGGACCTCTGATACGTGGACCTCCAACTCTAGCGGTGTGGCCTCCACCTCTAGCAGGCTGGCCTCCACCTCTAACAATCTGGCCCCTACCTCTGGCTACCGGACCCCTACCCATGGCTGGGTGCCGGAACTATGGCACGAGAACTCTAGTATTGTCACACCTCCTTTTTCCGCTACCGTAAGGTGGGATAAGGGAGTTTTTTCCACTTTAAGTGACATTATTCGATTTTGGGATTATTTATTAATTTCAGAGTCGCCACCCGGATTTTTACGATGTTCCGGGACACTGCATTACAGAATCCCAAAAATCGAGGAAATTTTGACTCTGTTTTGATTTGTCTGTGCACGAGAAATCCGAGTAAGGAATTCTGTTAACCCGGGAGAAGGTGTTAGGCATTCCCGAGTTCCGTGGTTCTAGCATGGTCGCTTAACTATCAATATGTGGCCTAGTTATTTGATGATTTACATATTTTTTGCCTATTGCATTTAACCGTTTAATGTTTAACCGCTTTAGTGTTTATGGATTTATCTTGAAATGAGTCACGATGTCATGCACTTATTTGTTTTTGGGACACATTATAACTGCGCCACATGAAATGCACCCGCAATTATAACATGTGATTTTTAACATAGTTTGAAGTTGAAGACGGGGACATGAGTCGTTGCACCCGCGTGTAGGTTACGTAGTGCCCAGACTATGGTCGTGACGATTTTATAATGCCCGTTTGTGGCGATGTTTGAGTTTTCTATTTTTTTCGCAAGAGAGTTTTAGTGTTAAGATTGATTAGGATGTTTATGGATTTATTTTAAACAAGTCGATGGCATGTACTTGTTGTTTTTTTTTTAGCACATGGCAAACACGTCACATGAAATCACCCGTGGTTGCTATGTACGTTTTGTTAATGTTTGGAGTTGAGGGTCGGGGGCATGAGTTGCCACTCTCGAGTTATGGTAATTTGGAGATAGTATTCGATCTTTATCAAATTTCAATCTAAAGGTCTCATTCTACCTAGAAGATATGTAGAGAATTATCTAAAATTAAGTTCACTAGCCTAGGAGACAAGATACTTGACCTATGGCCAAATCTTAGCCCCATTTTTCATTTAACACTTTGGCCAATCTTAATATAGGCTATTCGAAAGAAGTGAAATCATAAAATTCGATTTAAGGCATGTTAACAATGAAAGGTTTGCATAGGAATCCCCAAAAAAAAAAATTACTGACTCACAAGTTGGTCACATATTTAAAGAGTCGAATACAAATTCTGCTATAATAGAACGTTTGACTAAATAGTTTTATCAATTTCAAATGGCATAAATACAAGATATTTAATTTATAATTCGTACATATTGAATACTACGCGGGGGTGTTCATGCGTCTAGTGTTATAAATTCATAATACCTAAACGAAAATTCTCTGAAAAAACGCTTTTGAATAGCAGATCTGTATATTTCGAAATTACTCAAATCTGAAATGATTATTTCTAGAATTTCGCAAAAAAACTAGATGTTCACAGTGATATTTCAGAAAAGGTTAGTTTTAAATACAAAATCGTATGCAATATATTAACTATGGTATTAACTTTACAATAGGCAGCTCTAAAACTTTGGGCTTGTGTACCCCTTTTGGCCCAACCTAAGGAGTTAAACTTGATTGAAGCCTTAATGGACTGTTTCATCAAGCTGGCCTAATTCTGAATTTGGTAAGGAAAGTAAAAAAACTAGAATAATGGTTTACAATATCCAGTCCATATTTACAAAAAAAAATGCAAGAAAAAGATTACATTATTACAATACCATTTTACCATGAAATAAAACTTCCTAAAAATGAAAAAATAATAAGTAGTAAAATGAAGAGAAAGAAAGAAGAAAAAGAACAATATTGCTCATGTGCAAGCTGGCTTTCAGCGGCTTCGAAATCTATATTCTTCTGGCTATTTTCTTAGTCACAAAACGACTAACTTAATAAACCATTCCTTAGGCATATTATGAGGCAACATGACCATTATTTGGTCAAATTGAATCCTAATCATGCGATAGTGTTAATTTTAAAGGACCTGACCTACTTTGGTGTACTCTTCTTGGAATGAACCTGACCATAAAGAGGTTAGGTTCAGTTCCGAGGATGCAAACCCATCAGTCCTTTAAGTCATTCGTATTATGCCTGAATTCTCACAATGACTTAACTATTCTTAGGAATTTCTTAAGGCATGATTCTGGCCATTTATTGGGTTCAGATTCCTGTCTTAATACCTTTGTAATGATAATCTAACTAATCTATAACTGTTTATGTATTATTATTGGGTGAATCTGACCATGAATGGGTCAGACTTTCGATCCCATAATTCCACATTAGCCTAAGTTTAGATCTCCATGGACACTTGCTTACTGAGTCACTTTAATGACCAAAAGGACTCAAATAAGAGTATTTTAACTAATAAGTCCAATTGCTAATTGGACAGTGATACCAGTAGGTTCTTAAGCATTCGTAGGATGAGTCATACCATAAATGGGGTTTGACCCAACCTTGATGATGTTCCTACATCATTTTTGACAGAATAGGTTCCTTGCCTTTTATGGACTGAATCTAAACATAGAAAGGGGTTAGATTCAACTCCATAAAGGTCCTATTCATCTCATAATTGTTCTGTAATTTTTCTTTGACTCTTTGGGCATTTTGGGGAAGGTGAATCTAACCATTTGGAAGGTTCAGATTCCCTACTCTCAAGCCACTGTTGGTTACCCACTTTGTACCCTTAAGGGGTGACAAACTAATGTTTAAGCACCTAATATGGGGTGAATTTGACCATTATATAAGGTCAAATTCATCTACCCTAGTGCTGTTTCATAACAATATCTGGATATTTAAAACCTAAACCAAACCAGTATTTAAACATCTTTATAGGATGAACTTAACCATTGGGGGTTAAGTTCATTACCCTTGATGCTGTTGTACAACACAACCATTGATTGCACAATCATATAAAAGACAGTTTTGAGATGAAACATGGTTATATAAAATTCAGAAATTAGAAAACTAAACAATCATGATGTGTTACTCTATATACATGCATATAAGTTTATACAGAAATATGTCTAAACAAATAAGAATACAGATTCATAGAGGAAAGACAAACATATTTCACATTTTTCATATTTCATAAAAAGGGAACTCAGTTTTACATACCTTTAGAGTAAGATAGCAATAGAAAACACTTGACCAAATAAAGGTCAAGCAGAGGGAGTCAGCAGAAAAGAAGAGAAAACCCAGCAGCAACAAACAGTAAACCCACAGCAGAGAAAAACCCAGGGAAATATGATTTTGAATACCCAAATGATTGAATAAGAATNAAGACAACCTAAGCTCAGATTGTTTCCTACTCCTACTGTAAATCCTTTTTGCTTCTGTTTTCCAAGTTTTTAATAGTCGAAGTTGTATTTTTCAGTCTAAAGGATTCAGAGAAGAGTCCAAAAAAAATCTTCACTAGTGGTAAAAAGTGTGTGTATATATAGGGACCATTGGGATGGGATATTCTTAGCATATTCCCTATCCTAAATGAGCTGAAAAGGGTACAGGTACAACTGTCAACCCTATCCTTTTGGGACAACTGTATCTTCCAGAACATTCCAGCCCCTTGAAATTCCCTTTCTATTCCTAAAGTATCTGATTTACTGATATTTATCTAATCTAGAAGGTTCTAACTAATTGTTCTTAACTAAGGTTGGGTCAATTAAATGAAGATTAGTTGATTAAATGCCTAGAGTTGGCTTTCATACTACTTACTATCTTTAAGTCATTAAATCAACAACTTAATTAAACTTAAAGGAGGTTAGTCAAACCAGTTCCCTTAAACTTAGGTTAATTTAATTAAACTAAATGAATCTGTCTTTGTTCATTATCCTCAAGATACTTGTTTTAAACAGATTTTATTTTCAGTTAAATACTTAAGAAGCTACCTAAATTAGTTTCTAGATAGAAAAAGTGGGAATCATTTAAATGTGAGGCTAAGTGAATCAATTATTCTTAAGCTTAGTTAATTGATCTTAACTAGTTATCTAGGACTTAGATCAACTATGTTGTTTAGATGATTAAAAAAATTAAGTCTACTAGTTAAGTGTGACTTATTGCCTAATTAATTTACTCAAATTGACCACTATCTGAATTAAAATCAGTAGTTAATTGAACTAATTGGTTTAAACAATTTCATTAGGTGTAATTGGCTTATCTATTAACTTTTAGTCAATTGAGTGACTACTTCTATAAAACTGAACTTTTAAACTATTTTGATCGTCCTAGGATCTTAGTTTGATCAAAGAAAGTTAGTTAGGTTAATAATTAGGCAATAAGTAACTCTATTCTAATTTAATTAATAGTAGTTAAACTTTGTTGTCCTATCAAGGGTTGATTAATTTTAGATTAATCAATTACTTTAAACTTCTTAGACTTAGATCAATTATACGATTACTTAGTTCACATGTATACTTAACTAGTTGTGTATTATTGTCTAATTAGATTATTATTTAATTTCTTAGTCAGGGTGGATGGTTAACCCTAGATTACACTAAAGTAGAGTAAACAATTAATCGAATGTGGGAAAAAGCGACAGTGAAGGCAGTATAACACAAACTTAAGCATGAATCAAATAAGTACAATCTTTAGTAAATCAATGGTGACTAAAAGGACAATCTAAGAATGATTAATCATGGTTGCAAAATAGTTTGGAATTGGATAATGTGTTAAGTACTACGTCAATTGAAAACAATATGAATCAAACAGAAAAATCATATATGCAGTCAATGATGGAGCCCAATTCAGGAGGTATGATTAACAGGGAAAACCTAATTACCTAGTATGACAAGAACAAAAGTCATGAAACATGCTTAAATTTAAACGACAAGGAGAAGATATAAATAGGTGGGGGGAGGGGGGAGGGGGGGAACAACAGATCTACACAGATCTTTCACAAAAACAACTAAACCTATACAATTTTATGCCAATAAACCCAAAGCAGTTAGAAAGGGAAGGGGCAGTAGCATTTAGGGACAATTAGTAGAGAAGAAAAACCTAAAACTAAACCCAGTTAAACAAATATCTTGTGACTAACATCATTTAGGAGAATAAACAGAAAACCTAAAAAAATCTAAACAATTACTCCAAACAGAAGACATAGATTGGTAGAAGATATTTAATACTAGCCTAGGCGATTTATCTTACTAGACGAGTGAGTAAAAGAAACAAAAGGGGGAGGGGTACCAGGCAGATAAAACCATTTTGCTGGAATTTGGCCGGACTTCGGTGGGTTTGAAAACGGGTCAAACCCACATGAATCAATTGTTCTTGTCAAGAGCAACTGACTCATGCAGGTCCGAGCCGTTGAAGGCCCTTGAATCAGTGCGCATGGGAGACTTAGGGTTCTGGAATCTCAGATCTGAGATTGGGGTTTTTTGG
>ML425812.1:94340-192148 GCA_005239525.1 Nicotiana knightiana | reverse complement strand
GGATTTGGTGAAATGAAGGGGGTGGGGTTTGGTTAGGACACTTATATAGTTTAGAGGGGGTGAGTTCCTGGCCGTTCGATCCATTTCGATCAATGCCAGGATTTAATCGGCTAGACCAAACGGTGTCGTTTGCTCAAGCTGGGGCAGGCCAGGTAAGGGATTGGGTTTGGGCCTGGGTTGTCCGGGTGCATAGAAAAATAGGGGTTGGGCCTGGGTCTTTCTTGGCCCAGGTCCGATTTTGTTTTCTTAATTAATTAACTTAATTATTCTAATTAAATTAAACTCTAACTTAATAAAAAAATGTAGCAATTAATTTCAAAAATCTTATTTTTCATATATTTACATATTAATAAAGAATAAAACAACCAATTATAAATTCTTAATTAAATCTATGATTTATCGAATAAAATGGTTAATTTTTATAGTAATTAGTTATTAAAAACTACATCACGTTAAATACTCGTCATTTGCCTATCATTTAATTAATTATAACTAATAACTTCATAATGCATAATTTTCAATGATTTTGAAAGATGAATTATGGATATGCGCGCAATGCAAATAATTCACAATTAGTTACTGAAAAATCAATCAATAATCATAAAATCAGTTGATTTATTGGGGTTTTTTATAGGACGATACGGCGAGTAAAAATCACATGCTCACAAGTACTAAAGCTGATTATTCGAAAATCTCAGACAAGCTCACCGACTATGTCCATATTCACCACACTCAGAGCATCCCTCCTGATGCTGAGGTTGACCCTGATGAGCCGGCTGGCCACGATAATAACACTGCAGAGGAGGTGCTCTGATAGGAGCTGATGGTGTGCTATAGAGTGGTTGAACATAAGGAGGCATATAGGAACCACGACAACCTAAGGTACCCTGAGATGCCTGAAGTGATGAATGAAATGGCCTGGAAGAATGGCCTCTGCTAAAAGTAACCCCACCTCCAAATGAGGCACCACTGAATCCACCGGAATAACGAGGTCTCTTGTCTGACCCCTGACCTCCCAATCTGAGGACCATCTCAACTCTCCTGGCCATATTAGCCGCATCCTGAAAGGAAATCTCTCTCCCAGTCTCCTTGGCCATCTGCAACCTGATGGGCTGAGCAAGGCCCTCAATAAATCTTTTGACCCTCTCTGTCGTTGTGGGTAACAAAAGGATAGCATGTCGAGCCAAATCCACAGAGAGATTCTTATACTGGGTAACAGTCATGCCACCCTGCTGAAGACGCTCAAACTAACGACAGTTCTCCTCCCTGGTAGTGATAGGAAAAAACTTTTCCAAAAAAAGATTTGAAAACTGATCCCAAGTCAGAGCAGGTGACCCAGCTGGTCTAGTCAACAAATAATCCCTCCATCATTTCTTGGCGGAACCAGTCATCTGAAAAGAGACAAAGTCGACCCCATTGGTCTTCAAAATACCCATGTTCCGAAGAACCTCATGACAACTATCAGGTTATTCATGAGGATCCCTTGAAGTAGCACCACTGGAATGAACAGGGAAAAGCTTGATGAACCTGTCCAATCTCCAAAAGCATCGGAGGACATAGCTACCCCATTAATAAGCGGTGTTGCAGCAACTAGCTGAACTACCCCGACTGGATTATCTGCTGAGGTATGAATCTAAGAAGTAATATGCTCAGGAGTGTGGGTAACAAGAGTCTGAACCTCTCATCCAGCTTGAGATACGGTTGCTTCCATGGGGACTGCGCCAGTTCTCGTGTACCCTTTTTTTCCTCTTCCTCACAAAATATCGGGTTTATGACATTATTTGGGACAACTCTTTCCTTTTGGTAAAGGGGTTTGGATATTTGAAGAGTCGCCACCTAACAATTTTAATGGTACGTTAGGAAACCTAAGGGGTTTAATTACAACTACGTCGCTAACCAGAGATTTGGGTAAGGGCTTAAAATTATCCTAAGGGGAAGGTGTTAGGCACCTCTCAGGATCCACAAGTGTGGTTCCCGGCCAAATGGTTTCGTGAATTTATACAAATACCAAACGACATGTAAAGGCTCAAAAAAGAGGGGATTTAAGTCTTAAGCATACATGTTTTTAGAAAACAATAGGGATGATTACGAGCTAGCGTATACAGGTGTCCTAGGTTATTAATATGGATCACATCAATGCAATACCCGGTAATCACTCCTAGACGAGAGGCTACACATGGTATTAGCGCACCGATCATCATATCCGTATTCTACCCTTCCCACCCCGTGAAGGTAATTAAAGTGTGTGTTGGTCACACACTCTATTACCTGTTATTACCCATCCCATCCTATCAGTCCTGGAGGAGGTTAGGAATATTATCCTAAAGGGTAGGTACTAGGCAGAAACTTAGGTTTAAAGGGGTAAAATTCTAAGGCGACAAGCAAAGAACATGTAGGACTGCTGTCAGTGGAAAACACATAGGATAATATTGGAGGCTCATATTGTCCTCCGCAGATAATGCATAAAAGTAGCACGACTCAAACACATATAAGGGCAGTACTGTTAATTAAGATCCTAAAACATGGTATCTAGGTGAATTCAGAGGATAAACAGATAGGCAGACTTGTTTTATAACTCAAAAAAAAATGCTCTAATCAGTTTGCCTACTGATTTAAAAGTACCTATTAGTATTAAGCAGCACACACAAGAAAGACAGATTCCTGATTTTTTGGAAATTTAGTCACTTAAGGCTTGCCTAGGTGGGAGACGGTGTATATTAACAGAATTATTAGAGGAACTGTTGCAAATTATTACCTAAACATGTTGTTCTAGGTTGTTCAAAACATAGAAGCATTACCAGTTGTTTTTAGAGAAAACTGAGTGAGGCTGTTATACCTTTTTATACATTAGTAATTAGACTAAATTTATTTGAGCGATTAGGACCCTATAACATGATATCTAATGCACAGGTAGAGATGCAGAATGACGCATATGCAGAATTCCTAAGAATGATTTCTAAATGATCTGTAGTCGCAGTATTAATCATCGTTTCAGAAGATGTTGGAGAAATATTTTATTTTAATGTTGTTTAGCCTGGGATAAGATTTCTAAGCGTACATGGCAGTGTGGAACATGATAGTAGAGAATACCATTTATTAGCAGGATTTTTCTAAGTAAAAGTGAACATGCTGAAGTAGTAGGTATGAGCCCTAATAAACATGATTTCTAATGCATGAAATTGAACATATGGGCCTAAACATGATCTCTATGGCACAGATAGGAAATAAATTCTATCTGAACATGCTCGCGGATGTTTTGAGCGGGGTCTTTTTCCACAATAATCTTGTTGTCAATGAGAGCCTGTATTTTTTCCTTCAGAGAACGGCATTCTTTGATGGTGTATCCTTTAATGCCGGAATGGTATCCAAAGGATTTGTTTAGGTTAACCCACTGAGAAGGGTTCTTAGGGGTGGCAGCAGGGATATGTGTGACATAACCAGCTGCTTTGAGTTTTTCCTACAGCTGGTCAATGGGCTCGGCTATGGCGGTGTATTGCTTTGGAGGGCGGCGATCAAAATTTGGACGAGGTCTAGGGAAGTTTTGGCGTGCAGGAGGTGATTGGTAATGGGATGGCTAGGAATTATAAGTGTGGTAGATAGGAGTGGGTTGTGGGTATTTGGGCGAAAAAGGTTGATATATGGGTGGTGGGGCTTGGTATGAAGGTTGTGGAGTTTGGTAATTTTGTGGTAGAGCTTGGCAGTTCGTGGTTGGATGATATGTGAGTGGAAGTGTCGGATAGGTTTTGTACTTGAGCGGGGACTTGGTTCTTTGTGCAACCATTACGGCTCCCAGATCTCTCTTCTTAGACACACCACCAGACTGTAGAGCCTTGTTAGTGGCTTGTAAGGCTTCAAATTTTGTAACCATACCGCTTTTAATACATTCTTCAATCCGCTCACCCAATTTGATCATGTTAGAGAACTTTTGGCCCTCAACCATTATTAACCATTCATAATACTGCGGGTCCTGAGCCCGGACAAAGAACTTGTTCATCTGTTCTTCTTCTAGAGCAGGTCTGACTTTAGCGGCTTCGGACCTCCAACGAGTAGCATACTCGCGAAAAGTTTCAGTAGGCTTCTTCTTCAAATTTTGAATGTAGAACACATCCAGTGCGTTCTCTTTGTTGAATCTAAATCTGTCCATGAAATCGGACGCCATGCTTACCCAGTTTTACCATTTCTTTGGGTCTTGGCTGATATACCAAGACAGTGCATTTCCTTTCAAACTCCTCATAAACAGCTTCATGCGGATTCGTTCGTCCTTTCCCACGCCAACCAATTTGTCGTAATAGGTCCTCAGATGGACTCTCGGATCACCAGTACCATCAAACATTTCGAACAATGGAGGTTTGTACCCCTCGGGTAGTTCGACATCAGGTTGGATACAAAGGTCTTCATAATTCAACCCTTCAATCCCCTTGGTCCCTTCAACACCCTGGACTCGCTTGCTCAGTTTCCTAAGCTCTTCGGCCAGGTTGTTGATAAGTAAACCCTTTTCGTCAGACTCGGACACCAGTGGGATACGCGGAGTGGAGTAGGTTATGGTTTTCGTATGGATGGGATTGTTATAGGTGTGGAAATGGTTTTTTGTGGGGTTTTGAGGTTCTGGTATGAGTAGTGGAGTGTTATTTGAGGCGTGGCAAGCATTGCACTGTGTCGAGAGAGTTTGGTTCTTTAGGGGAGTGGTTTGATGGTGAGGTGCAGGATGATTTTGCTGTCTTGGGATATTTTGTGGAAGTGCGGGGTTTTGAGCATTTGGAAGGTTGACGTCAGGGACGTTGAGGGAAAATGACAAGTTGGCCAGATTCCGGACTTGATCGAGTTCTTCCTGAAACTTCAGCAATTTCTGTTCAAGTGGTGACATGTTCTCATGCAGGACCTGAATACCTCAGCCATTAGTGGCCTCTACCCATTCTCATATTCTCGTTTATGATGCCGCTGGACTCTTCCATCTTACTTTTTCCTTTGTCTTTTCCTTTAGGAGGAATAGGGGGTGGAGTAGGTGGAGGGCCCTTGGATCTGGTGCGGTAGGATGATGATGCCAGAATGCACGAACCAACCTTTGGGGAGGGGAGTAAGAAAAACTAAAAACAAAAGGTAACCAAGTCAGTGAGGATCATAAGAAGAGTATTGCAGTATTTAAACACATAATGCATAAATGAAAGCGTGTCCTATGTTGGGGACCTTTTTGTGCCCGAGGTAGGCCTAGCGACAAACTGATTTGGAGAACTTAACATGCTAAATGCCTCATTTTATTGATAATAAAATAGAAAAATTCTGAAACGACAGACGAAAAAAAAAATCACTAATGGCCAATGGCCTTATTACATTGTTAGAAAAATAAAGACATCCCTATCTACTTGGTCCCAGAAAGACCTTCCCCAGATTCGGCATTCTTGCTTTCTTCTAGCAGCTTTCCCAGTTCGCGATGTCCCAGCAGCAGGTAAGTTCTGGCTAGGTATCCCCCTGCAGCTCCCTCAGCCTTTTGACAATCTTCAACCCTTTTGATGAAATTTTCTTCCAAATAGATTATACCTCGTTCCAAGTACCCCAGCCTCTTGTTGGTACTAACAGCCATGTCCTTCCACTCCTCGATCAATCTTTTGTTGGACTCATATATCTTGTGGTGATCATCCTCATTTTTCGGTTCCTTTTACGCAACTTGTTGAACTTGACTTGTGCTTTAGCCTTTTCATTGATGACCCTGTGACCTCGGACGTACCCCGGCTTGCTCTGACCACCCAGATCCTCTTCTAACCAACAAAAATAGAAAGGGGTATAACCGGCGTGATAATTGTCTGGCTCGATGGTGTCTTTCTCTAGTATAACCTTGCAGTGCCATCAGTGTTGAGCTTGGCACTTGTTAAGACTGTCATTATTTTGAAAGTCGGCTCAAAGATGAATCATCTTCTCGACCCTAGGGGTGACTTGCTTCCTTCCTGCTTGCCTCATAACTCGAAGAGGGACATAAAGGTATGTCCCCCTTAGACCAATCAGTATCAGAAATGATGCGTCTCGGGATCGAATGATGAACTCATTTGTTGGAAACCATTAGAACATCCATTGAACCTGTTCTTCAGTCAGGTTATCAAAAAGCTCAACCCATCCTTCAGCATTTTCAGGTTGAGCGAACATGTCAGGGATATAGTTCATTCGCTTTGGGTGATGGAAAGTGATGTGGTCATCCCACATTTTGCGGTGGATGTCCTATCGATATTCACCTTTTTGGATATGTTCCACGAGCTAGAGTTGAAGTAATAAATTGCAACCTTCGAAATGCCTTGCTCCTTGTTGACACCTTTCTAAGGCCCGATATATGTCTGCAACGATCATGGGCACAATGTTGAAATATTTCCCATTTACCCCTTTCATTATGGTCTTAGTTACCATGGCTAACCTGGTATGGATCCTTTCCTTCTTCATCGGGAACACGATCAAACCCAAAAAGTAGACCATAAACACGAACACTCGGCGATGGACGTGTCCCAAAGAGGTGATATCGAACTCGTCATGGTAGGTACGGTATGATTTGTTGTAGCCATACTGTTCGTACAAGTATTCAAAAGGAATGTACGAATCCTCCAGACATACCAATTTTTCATCCTTTTCAGACCCATAATTTTGAGGAAACTTTTTCCTGTGCGGTTCTCAGGCATCAGCAACCCCGGAGTTTCCAATACTAGGTTAGCCATCCCTCCTATCTCTTCTATCAACG
Source organism: Nicotiana knightiana (assembly GCA_005239525.1). Classification (NCBI taxonomy): domain Eukaryota; kingdom Viridiplantae; phylum Streptophyta; class Magnoliopsida; order Solanales; family Solanaceae; genus Nicotiana; species Nicotiana knightiana. The sequence continues at coordinate 185,433 of ML425812.1, read as the reverse complement.
GTGCCATTTCGATTTTCCCAAAGCAGAACACGAAACTTTCACGATCCTAGAACAGGGTGGCAGTCTCTACGATAACTTTGTTAGGATGGATTTCCAGAAGAGGTAGTAGATTACCCAAGTGTTTCCTGACGATATCTTTGTCGCTAGAGTGTAGATACTCTTACCAACTCAGCAGTTTTGGGTGGATCTTTGAGACCACGCGAAATATGGGGAATTCGTGCCTCATTTTTTTTCCTGCAAAACAACTAGGTTAGGCCCTTTACCCCACCAGACTCGACTATTTAAAGTCAATAATTAGCAGGAAACATTTATTTCTCCAAATAAATGCACAGAACATGAGGGCGTCCGTTTAGGTTTAGGGAAACCTGGCGGACTTTTGGATAAGGTTATCTTAAAAGCTATCATGCAGACAACACTTTAGCTTGACTAGGTTTGACCATGATGCATGCAATAGTGCAACAAAGTAATTTTTCTATGGGGTTTTAGACTGCTACCCTTGAGCGGACAACTCAAGGGGAAAAGGCACGAAATCGTCGACTGCGCCGCTGATCGACTAGTTTTACTGCAAATAAGCCTTCCAGAATTTAGTAGGTGATAATATAGGAAGGGCGCAACCACTCATCAAGCATTGCTATAGTATTTTTTTCAGTACGAGTTGAGTATGAATGTTGAGCATGATTTATGCAATATTAAACCAAGTTGTCACGTATTTGCACGTTAGAGAAAGCGGTAAAAACGGTAATAGTGATTTAAAGCAGTTACAAAAGGAAACAAAGAGACATCTCAGTTACGTTTTTGAAGAAAAGTAAATACCTGAAGTAAACAATTAATTGCATGTAAAGGGAATAGGAAAGGGTGAAAGTATTTAAAATAAAGGCACAAATTCACGAAACAATTTGAAATGGTAAAAACCTGGATATCCCCAGCAGAGTCGCCATGCTGTCGCGCACCCATTTTTTCCTCTTCCTCGCGAATGATCAGGTTTATGACATTGGTTGGGACAATGTCCTCGCGAATGATCAGTTACCTAACGATTTTAACTGTGCTTTAGGGCACCTAAGGGGTTTAATTATAGCTATACTGCTAACCAAAGATTTGGGTAAGGGCTTAAAATTATCCTAAAGGGAATGTGTTAGGAACCCCTCAGGATCCACAAGTGTGGTTCCCGGCTAAATGGTTTCGTGAATTTTTACAAATAGCAAATAACAACTAAAGGCTCAAATAAGAAGGGATTTAAGTCTTAAGAATATAGGTGTTTAGAAAACAATAGGGATGATTACGAACTAGTGTATACAGGTGTCCTGGGTTTATAATAATATGGATCACATCAATGTAATACCCGGTAATAACTCCTCGAAGAGGGGCTACACATTGTATTAGCGCACCGGTCATCATATCCATATCTACCCTTCCCACACCGTGAAGGTAATTAAAATGTATGTTGGTCACAGACTCTATTGCGTGCTATTACCCGTCCCATCCTATCAGTCCTGGAGGAGATTAAGACTACTATCCTATAGGGTAGGTACTAGGCAGATACTCCGATTTAAAGGGGTAAAGTTCTAAGGAGACAAGCAAAGAACATGTAGGACTGCAGTTAGTGGGAAACACATAGGAGCATATAGGAGACTCAGGTTTTCCTCTGGAGATAATGCATATAATTAGCACGACTCAAATACATATAAGGGCAGTATTGTTAATTAAGATCCTAAGACATGGTATCTAGGTGAATTCAGAGGATAAATAGATAGGCAGAGTTGTTTTATAACTAAACAAAATGGTCTAATCAGTTTGCCTAATGATTTAAAAGTTATTAGTATTAAGCAGCACACACAAGAAAGACAGATTCCTAATTTTTTTGAAATTTAGTCATTTAAGGCTTGCCTAGGCGGGGGACATTGTATATTAACATAATTATTAGAGGAACTGTTGCAAATTGTTACCTAAACATGTTGTTCTAGGTTGTTCAGAACATAGAAACATTACCAGTTTTTTTTATAGAAAACTGAGTGAGGTTGTTATACCTTTTTATACATCAGTAATTAGACTAAATGTAGTTGAGCGATTAGGACCCTATAACATAATATCTAATGCACAGGTAGAGATGCCGAATGATGCATATGTAGAATTCCTAAGCATGATTTCTAAATGATCAGTAGTCATAGTATTAATCATGGTTTCAGAAGATGCTGGAGTAATAATTTATTTTAATGTTGTTTAGCCTGGGACAAGATTTCTAAGCGTACATGGAAGTGTGGAACAAGATAGTAGAGAATACCATTTATTAGCAGGATTTTTCTAAGTAAAAGTGAAACGCTGAAATTGTAGGTATGATACCTAATAAACATGATTTCTAATGCATGAAATTGAACATATGGGCCTAAACATGATCTTTATTGCACATATAGGAAATAAAGTCTAATAGCATGATTTCTAATGCATGAATTTGAACATATGGGCCTAAACATGATCTCTATTGCACGGATAGGAAATAAAGTCTAATAGCATGATTTCTATCCGTTTGATAGCTATCGCATGCGTAGTTACCCATCCCTTTCCACTATCCATCCCCTGAGTTGTTTACAACTTATTACAGGCCAGGGAATTATGAATTACACAACCAAAGGAAAAATAAGAAGTTACTTCTATAGGGAGCCTTCACTTAGGCCCAGATCTTCCAAACCTCAATGCCTTATAGTGTTGCATAGACTTTCATAGTCCGGGTGTATAAGAGTTCCCTAAGGACCTCAAGGGCTCCCGGGCAGTGCTCACACCCAGACATGGCCAACGAGTTAAACATGTGCAGTGTGGGAAGTGCCTGCCTTGTGGGTTAGAGTTCAAAGGGTACTCAAAGGGTCCCCAAAGTAGTGCTCACACAAATGGGGTTGAACTTAGACTTCTAAGAGTATATGTGAGAGTGATTTTTATTTAAACGGATTTAAGTAAGCAACAATTTTGAGAAAGGGTAAGTAAGAAAACAGTTTTTTGAAGAAGGGAGATGGAAGCTTAACCTCACATAAAGTACCAAGGATAGTCCAACAAGCACAAACGGGGTAATGGGATTTGAGAGACAAATACAGAGCAGGTAAGGACAGACATGCAGCAAGCAGATACACACATAGACATACAATCATAAACTCCTACGGGTCTAGAGGATCAGGGGGTACAGTAAAGTGCTAGTTAGATTAACAACCAAGGCCATGGTTAAACTAATGTACCAGTCATAGGCATGTAAGAAGTAGGTGCTAAGTGTACAGAAACATGTTGGTCATAAAAAAATAAAGCCTAATTTAAACATGCAGAGTGAAGTTCAGGATCCTAGATACATGCTGAAGAATAAGCAAGTAAATTAGAAGCATGCTGAATTACAACAGTAGTGGAATTATGTTGGTTTGGAGACTGAAATCTAAATTAGAACATACTAGTGAAGTGAAGAAAGCAGTAACACAAACAGGAAAGCAGGAGATGCACAATACTTAGCCTTGGCTTGTAGCCGGCCAACTTAGAATAGTAGTAGTTAGCACAAAAGAGAGAAAGCAGAGAGTCTTTGAAATTGTGAGAGAGATTTTTTAAAATATTAGTTCGTGTGTGTAATGAATGAATAGAGTGTATGTATAGTTTGAAAGCTTGATGAAAAATAAGGAAAAGAATCAGAATTAACCAGTGATTGTGGGGCTGGATATCAATCAGTACCCAATTAGTACAAGTATCCCTATAATCAAGGGAGTGATTCACACGGTGAGTATTAAATAAGGAAAGGACCATATATAACTTAGAGGAATATAATAACAGTGTAAGTACAACAGGCAATTAGGTATCCCTTAATTTAAGGGGTTAAACTCAAATGGCTAGTAGGTAAAATAACAATTAAGGAAAGTTCTTATGCCTGTAACATATAAGGAAACAATTTCACCCCAATTCAGCATACAATTGAGACTAGCTTCAGAAGATATCACTTAAAAAAATAGTAAACAATTAACAGTTAATCAATTATGTAACAAGGTAAGAAAACAAAGTTGAAAGTCAGTAAGAACATCTCATAAGAAATCAGTAGGGCTTTTCAAAACTCTAGGAATCAGGGGTGCGAACAAGATAAAGTTGTAGAGAGCTAGGGATTCGAACAGGAAAAAAATCAGTTAGGCAAATAATAGGCAAGCAAAAGCATAGCAAGGTAAAGAATCACATAGAATCAGAGATTCAAGGCTAGCACACATCTAAACGAGCAATGGGAATTAGAGAGTTGAAACCCTAGTGACTATAGTAGCAAAGTCACAAAGGTTTAGAGACAAAGCAATAATATCTAACATGATATAAGAAAAGAGAACATAGTCAGGGACCCTAAAAAGCAAAAACATGTTAAAATCACAGAAAGCTTAAACATTTATGAGAAATAAGAGTTCATGCATTTAAATAAACATAGCAGTTAAAGACTGACTAAGAATTAGAGAAAAACCTAGGGTTTTCAGCATTGTAACTCAAAAAATGAATAGAGAACTTCGAGTAAATCATGGAATCATAAAAAGAATCATGGAATGATATTAAAACATAAGCAAAATCGTTTTTGGAAAAGGGGTTATGAAACCCTAATTTTGAGATGAAAGATCGCTTAGAATAGAAAGGTTTTTGAAGTAAACATGTAAAAAGCTTCATGATATACACAAATCTAAGACATATCTAAAAGAAATCATAAAAGTACCAGGAGTTAGGGTTTCAGAGAGCCCAGAGAAACAAGAAAAACCTTAAAGATGTCGCCAGCGTTAGCCGGAAAAGTCATGGCTCTTACTCAAACGGTCGGAGGAGGCCGCTCCAGGTTGTTCTGAGGGGCTTAGGGTGTCATTAGACCGGTGTAGGGTGGAGCAGCAACCAGGAGATAATGTGAGACCATAGTTTCCAGCGAGGGAACTAACCGGAGAAGACGAACAGACCTCATTGGAGGTAGAGAGACTATAAGTCTCTAGAGATAACTAGAGAGATAGAGAGAGAGGGTAGAGAGATAAGAGACCGAGTGAAAATGAGGGGTAAGTGGGGGGTAGGTCTAGGTTTAAATATGGTAACACTAATCTCGGCTATTGATTTTAATTGATCAACGACTTAGATTAGTCGTGGGGTTGGGCCGAGTAGGATTTTAGGTCTGGGCTGGGTAATTGGGCTGATTAAAATCAGATGGTTTGGGTTAGAAATTACGCTAGAATTTAAATAAATGTGGCTATTAGTTAAATACCCAAAAATAGATAAATAATAAATAAAAATAGATAATAATTATATAAAATGAAATTAAGGTGATTAATGAATATAAAAAATATAAAATGAAATAATTATTGATCTAAATGGTATAAAATGTACAATTAGGCCATAGTTGCAAAATTATTGTAATTATAGTCAAACAATGCCAAATTGGCTAATTTGTGAAATAATTAAATCCTAATAGGATAAAAACGATATATTGAACTGGGAAATATTTTGAAATTACTTATAATACAATTTACGAATAATTATTGAATATAAAAATACTGAATAAATTGGAAAAGAATTTAATAAAATTTTTTGAAAAATACCAGTTATTATAACGAATGATTTTGAAGGTATATATACGAATTTTAAAAATAATTTGAAAATAAATTGGGTATCAACACCAGTCTGGGCTACACTCTCCATAAGGCCCACTAGTTGGACCAAAGCATCCTGAAGCACCGTCGTAGCAATAAACCCCTCTGAGACCTGAGCTGGTCCCGCTGGAACGATCTGAGCTAGAGCCCCCTCATCAATCTCTATCTGAGGCTCTACAGTTGGGGCTGCTGCCTGAGCAATGGGTTGAGTCCTGCCCCTCCCTCGGCCTCTGGCATGGCCTCGGCCTCTGCCCCTTGTAGAAGTTGTTGGTGCTGGAGGACCTGATTGTTGGTCAGCGGAAGATTAAGCACATGTTCTCGCCATCTGTGAGAAAATTGAAGAGTTCAATCAGTATTTGAGATAACAAGGATCGCACGATAGAGTGGAAAGAAAATGAGTTTGTTCCTAATTTTATAGCCTCTGAGAAATAAGTACAGACGTCTCAGTACCGATCCCCCAGGCTCTATTAAGCTTGTTCATGAACTATGAGACCTAGGCAATCTAGTGCTCTGATACCAACTTGTCACGATCCAAATTCCGAACCCACGGGATCGTGATGACGCCTAACAACACACTTGCTAGGCTAGCCAATGTTAGAGGGTTAGCCAATTAAAACAATTGGAACATGTACTAAATCTAATACTATCCAATAAATGAATCAAGAATAATGCGTGAAATAATGAAACGGAACACGTAACTAATTCTAATATCTAGCTACCCAGGATTTGGGCTCACAATTCACGAACTACTAAATAATACTACAAGTATTTTCCTGGAAGAAAATATATATGTCTGTTTCGAACATTGTAAAACAGTAAATGAATTAATGGGAGAAGACTCCAGGAATCTGCGGACGCCAGCATATCTACCTTGTGTCTCCATGCGAATGATCAGCTACTTCTAAAAGAATCAACTGTGACCGGAACCTGGATCTTCACAAGAAGTGCAGAGTGCGGTATCAGTATAACTGACCCGATGTACTGGTAAGTGCCGAGCCTAACCTCAATGAGGTAGTGACGAGGCTACGGCGGGGCATTTACAATATAACATGTATACAGTGTTTAATAAAGCAAGAAGAAAACACTAAACTAAATAAAAAATAACTTGCAGCAATTAATAAAATAACTCAACTAACTTTTCCATCTCTCATCTATAACCAATCCTTACGAAAATTTCCAAATTTCAATTTAAAAAACGGTAAGAGCAGAATATGAAATGACAACAATTAAATAGTGGGTATTCCAGTCTTTATTATATAACCAGTAAAACGTGAATATTCTCCCTTATTACTCCTTGTTGTGGCGTGCAACCCAATCTCACATGTCCACCCTTATTGCTCCTCCCTATATATATCACCCTTATTTCTCTTGTTGCGGCGTGCAACCCGATCCCACCTGTCCACCCTTATTACTCCTTGTTGCAGCATGCAACCTGCTCCCACCAGATAATCACATCTCATCATTTATAATAAAGGTTTCACAAATTAGATCAAAGTCTTTCACAATATTTATGTCTCAATAATTATAAAGAGAAAGTTGTACTATTCAGGAACTACACCAATTATCACTACACAGCGAAACCAACCGAGATGTATCATGAAATACTGAGAACCAGCTCAACCATTAATGTACCACAATGAAACTAAGCAACAATTATTATCTTCAGTTAAGTGAAACAATATCTAACCAACAAGTAGACAAAACAAGTAGACGTGGAGGCATCAATTATCATAAAACAATTAACACAAGAATATGATCAATTTGAAACGGGGAAGGAAACATGCTAAACAGATAATTTGGTGGTGCATAGATACTCGTTACCTCACCTATACACAACACACATGCAATTTCACATAGCATTTAAGTCGGAGATTCTTAATCCCTAAAGTCAAAGTTAGACCAAACACTTACCTCAATTTCGCCGGCGAATCACTACTTTACAACTTTTCCTTTCAAATTCACCTCCAATACACTCGTATCTAAACATAATTAGTTTAATATCATTAATTAGTTCTAAAGGAACTAAAATTAATGCAAAACTATGGTTTCCCAAGTTTTCTAAAAAAAGGTAAAAAATCGACCCCAGGCGTGCTTGGTCAAAACTCGGGGTTCGGAGCAAACTCCGTTTACCCATTCACCCCCGAGCCCAAATATGCAATTAGTTTCAAAATTCAACCCTAATTCGAGGTCAAAATTCCATTTTTACAAAATTCTCTAATTCTACCTAAACCCCCAATTTCTACCATGAAAATCCTTGATTTTTGATTGAAAATTGATGAAAAACAACGGTTAATCGAAAGAAAATAGTTTAGAATAGTTTACCAACACTTTAGGGAAGAACTGGTGTAATGAAAATCGCCTCTAGGTCTTTTTAAGTTGAAAATATGAGAAAAAGAGATGTTGCCCGTTTTTAATTCTATTTTAAGTTGCTGGACTTGAGTTCATCACGTTCGCGATGGGCCTGTCGCGATCGTAGAGTGTTATGGACCAATGGCCTTCGCGTTCGTGAGGTACTCAACGCGTTCGCGAAGCATTTCTTCTGATGACCATCGGATCGCGGTCCAATGTTCGCATTTCTGCAGAAGAAATCCAGGCTCCCCTCCCCAAGGCCTATAACTCAATGCGTTCGTGATGTCCTGGTCGCGTTCGCGAAGGGTAATCTCCCCCAGTGCTTCACGTTCGCATCCAAGGTTACGCGTTCGCATAGAACAAAATGACACTCAGCCTTTTTACTTTTCGTTATCGCGAAAAACAAAGTATCAGTGCACCAGTAGCAGCAAAACAATTGAATTTTTATAAATTTAAAACATCCCGAAGCCAACCTGAAACTCACCTGAGCCCTCAAGGACTTGCTCGTGCGATCAAGTGACAAAAATAACATCTAAAACTACGAATTTAACCTCAAAATCATGATTTTCTTAATAACAATTCGATTTCACTACTTTCTCAAACGGACGTCCGAATCACATCAAACGAACTAGAATTCCCACCAAATTTCACATATAGTACTTAAACATTATAACAAACATGTACCAGTGTCTGAAACCAAAATACGCGGCCGATACCAATGAGTTGAAATATCAATTCATTTCTTTATTTCTTTTAAAAACCAGTATAATAATTTTCTTCAAAAACTGATTTATAAGGATAGGAACCTCGGAATCCAATTTTGGGCATACGCCCAAGTCCCATATTTTACTACGGACCTTCCGGGACCGTCGAAATATGAGTCCGGGTCCGTTTACTCAAAATGTTGGCCAAAGTCAACTAAAATCAAATTTTAACTCTAAAAATTGTTATTTCTTATATTTTCACATAAAAGCTTTCTGAATTAATGCCCGGACTGTGCACCTAAATTGAGGTAATTAAAATTAATCTTTTTAAGGCTAATGAGCCCGGAATGGAGTCTTAATTCATAAGATGACACTTTGGGTCATCACAGATTACAAGTTTCTTCATGTTTCTCTTATCATTGCCATTGTATGAAGGTTTAGAACAGGGTTTTATTTGATATGAGGTATGTCGCCGGTACTGCATTTTTTAATGAGCTACTATTGTGGTCGGAAGTTATTGCTAGGAGTATCTGAGTTATGTGGTTTATTAGGTGAGCTTATCTTGGAATATGTTTATGGATTGATATAGCTTGTTTTGACTTATACAAAGTATAGATGCGAGAATCGATTCATATAATGAGTTCTAGGTATTAAAGTATGGGTTCCAAGGTTTATGGACTAAGGTTGAAGTAAGGATCTTCAATTAGTTTGGGTAGCCAGGATTATATTGATTGGGGTGACATGGGATCACCTATGGGTATCTTTATGGTGAGTTTGTACATTGATTTAATGGCTTTCTAATGACTCTTGGAAGGTTCGAGGATGAACATATGTTTAAGTAGGGGAGAATGTCATGACACAACAAGCCATTTTGAGCATTTGCATTTCTATTCGGTTGTTTGAGGTTGTGAGTAGATTCATATGATGTTTATTAAATTCTTTTATGTTCAATTTTCGTTTTCCAGTGGCTCAGGATTGATTTGAAAGAGTGATTCTCATTTTAGAAGCTTTAAGTTGGAAGAGTTGACCAAGAGTGATATTTGTGTATTTGACCATGGATCGAGGTTTTGATGATTCCGTTAGGTCTGGATGGTCATTTTTGGACTTAGGGGCATGCCCAGATTCGTATTTGGATGTTTTTATAATTTTTCGGTCTATTCGGTGAAAGTTGACATTTTGGAGGTTTAGAAAGTTCATAGGTTTTACCGGAATTTCACTTCGATAATAACGGGTTCATATCATTTTTTCAGGAATTGGAATAGGTTCATTATTTCATTTCGAACTTGTGTGAAAAATTTGAGGTGATTCCGAGTTTTAGACGTGTTTAGCGTACGCTTGGGATTTAGGAATTTGAAATAGTTCACTAAGCATGAATTGAGACGTGGTTCATGGTTTTGATGTTATTTTGTGGGACTTGAGGTCTTAAGTAGGTACATCTCATATTTTGTGACTCTTTAGTTTGTTTGGACAGGCTCCTGAAAGGCTCGGGTGTGTTTCAAATTTATTTCAAACAGTTTTGGAGTTTGCACGAGTTGCTGGTTTTCTGGTGCCCCAGTTGAGCTTCGTGATCATGGGAGCAGAGATGCGATCGCGTTGAATGGATTTTAAGTTTTCTTTTTTGTTCAAGACCTTACTTTTAGAGTCATCACTTTCACAATTAAGGCAAACATACTAGAGAGACTAGTTCTTTGCATTCGAGATGTGGTTCAGGATTTCGGTTCAGTGAAGGAGTTGAGGGATTTGTCTATTGCGTTCACGTGGGTAGCAATGCATTTTCGAAGGTATGGGGAGTGCGTAGCTCCATGTTGGCGATTGAGGCATCGCTTTCGCGAAGAGTTTTTGGGCTGGATGAAGATTTAGGTGCATTCTACAGGCCTCTAGGAGTGCTAAACTAAATAAATACTAGACGGAATAGGGCCCGTCATAACAATCTAGCTGCCTGTACACATACCAAAAGATAAGTAACTCCGGGAGTAAGCATAGTTACTCCAAAAACTGGTGGATGGCCTACTAATATGTCGCAAATGCTGATTTATCTGTACTTGTGCAGCATGAAACGCAACACCCTAGAAGTGATGTGAGAACGATATGTACAAAGTATGTAGGGTGGAAAGCATATGTTAAGAATATTGAAGTATGATTTTAAGATGGAAATCGAAATATAAGCTAAAGGCTAAACAGGGGTCTGAACTAGCAACAAATCTGGAACTGAACAAAAGTTTAAGCTGAAACAGAACAACTATCTGAACCGGCACATGTTTGGTGTTATGGCATATATCCCCCAATCAAGTAACTGTAAAACTGAACAAGTCTCATGGATAGTCATGCAATGCAAAATTTAGCTATATACGCGTATATAACATGTCTGACTGGTGTTATGGGCTATATCCCCCCCCCCATATATATTCAACAGGCCTCGCTGGCGTTATGGGCTATCTCCCCCCATAATATAACCATTACGCCTCGTTGGTGTTGTGGGATAAATCTCCCCAATCATAATCAATGTAAGTATGTATGAGTCATAACACATGTGGCAATATCATAAGGACTCAAGAGATCATGAAAGAAACCATAAACGGAATCACAAATGTAATCTGATGCTCGTCGTCCATATTTTAGACGGACGAGACTATCCCCATTTTACATAGGAGTTGAGTATGTACATGAAATACTAAGGTTAATTAAATCATTATGATCCCTCTATAATCAATTTAGAACCAAGGAACTCAATATTTGTCCAACTCTTCGAATTTCCAAATATTTTGGCAGAGTTTTTCCTAGAACTGGATGATTCTCAAAACAACAGCAAGCACCACAATATACACGGGAATTGATACCCAGACCAGATGATATCATCAAAACTAAATGAGATCCAGTTATCAACATTAGTGTTAGACGATCGACAAAACGGAATTATGAATGTAATGTTGACTCATAGTGGCTAACTTATGAAATGAATGTCTAAATATGATTTAGGAATAATCTAAGCATCAACACATGAGAATTAATCTTATATAATCATAAATTAATCTATTAGTATCATATGGGGGTTACGTAAACATAAAAACATCAAAGGAACGGAACAGAGGGAAGTAAGAATGGCATAGGCCAAATTGTTGATTTGCCCTTTTATTTTTGTTGTTTTTTGAAGTTCCAACCTAAAAAATTTTCTACCATAATTCACATAATGAATTAAATAATACACAAGGATACAACACATGCTGGTATTTCAAGAAAAAAGGCTAGAACATAGCTAAACTACATCATGTCGAAAACGAAACAAAAACCTTGCATACCTCTTGTGTTGTTTCTTCCAAACCTTGTTCCCTTTGATCCAAACCCTTAATTACTCTTGTATAACTAAAATACAAAGGTACATTCTTCCTTATACTCGAAGCTATTTCCAAAACACGAGTTATAAGGAGAAATGGAGATGGCAAACTCTTACCTATGTCGTAAGGATCACGTTGAAGTGTCCGTGTCTTGATTTTGACTTGCAAATGATGGAATTTCAAAACAACCTTAAGTATGTCTAAATTCGCGTTAATTATCTCTCCACTACGATTTCGTTGATCGGTTTAATGCACTAGAAACTAGACTCATTGATATTCACTTTGGTGGGTGGATCACCACAAAATTTCGACATTTATGAACGTGACTTGAGACAACTTTTGTTGAATTTTATTTCATAACTTGTTTGACTTTAAAACATAACACATGACTATACTAAGGCTAAAATAACTTATAAAATAACCTCCGTATAATGTTAAGAAACCCATTATCATTCCAAAAATACGGGTTATAACATTCCCAACTTGCCGATTTTCGACGAAACTTATTTTCTTCGATTTGTTTATCTTCCAAACCTTCCAACCCTATTGGTACTTACAGTTCATGATCTTAAATATTTCTAACCTCCAAAGTAACATGAGTTTATGTACTTTCAAGGATGATCTAACTTTCGAGCATACATTACCTAACTTGCGACGAACTTTTACGTACGAAAAAAATGGGGTGTAAAGCCTAATTAGTTAAACATCCAAAATTTGTTTATTTTAGTAAGTGTATACTGTCAGAAAGTGCATTTAGAAAAAAACTTTTGGAGAGTATCAGTTTGTATGTGATCAATCTATTGAAGAACTTCTTTTGCCCATATTAAATGTGTAATTTGTATTTGAATAATCTTCTCAATGAATTCCTATATATTTTACATTATAAATAAACATCTAAAGATTCACCTTACGGTTAATGGAGTACTATTTAAGTAGATAAATAATATTGAACAAAGAGATCCTTGAAAAATGTATCTGTCAAGACCCAAAATCCCATGTTTGGTCGTGATGTCGCCTAGTTGTACTTGCTAAGCAAGCCAACTCATATTGAATAGAATATAGAACAATTTCCATTAATAATAAATTCATATCATAAATAAAATGGAAATAATTCTCAAAGAACTAAAATATTAGATATAGTCATACCATTGCCAACACGACCAAAATGATAGAAAGATTCATTAGTTATATTTTCCGAGAGGGTCAGCAAAATTTTGGAAGGAGAATTTTCATTTCATAAGCTTATGTTTGAAGAATTAACCAAGTATTATTTTTTGAGCAAATGACCCCGAAATCAAAGTTTGAGGATTGAAATAGATTGCTATGGTGATTTTGGACTTAGGTGTATGCTCGAATATGGATTTGGAAATTCCTAGGTTGTTTTGCTTCTATTTGGCGAATGTTGGAAAATTGAAGATTTGGAAAGTTCATCAGTTTGATTGGGAGTTGACAATTAGACTATTGGTGCCGATTGTTGTTTCAGAAATTGGAATAGCTCTGTTTCATTATTTGGGGAATGTGTGCAAAATTTGGTGGCATTACGACTTGGTTTGGTAGATACAAAACATTCGGTTCGAAGTTAGAAATTTGAGTTTAAGAATATTTTAAATTCTTGCGTTTAGATGCTCGATTCTTGATTTTTGAGGGTTTAGATGTTTTGATCTTGTGAACAAGTTTGTTTTAGGTTTATATATGTGTTTGGATGATTGGATAGGTGTAACGACCCGGTCGGTCGTTCCGTGAGATTAGCCTCGTTCACCCAGTTTCTGCTTTATTGTGTGTTGTTTAGTCTAATTATGATGTGTTGGGTCGGTTGGTTTGGGTTCGGGGTGGTCGTGGTAAGAACTGAGACACTTAGTCTCTTAAACTGGCTTAATAGTTGGAAAGGTCAACTGGGAGTTGCCTTATTGGTAAACGACCTCAGAATGTAGATTTTATGGTTCAGATAGCTTCGTTAGGTGATTTGGGACTTAGGAGTGTGTTCAGAATGTGGTTTTGATGTCTGGAGTAGAATTAGGCTTGAATTGGCGAAATTGAGTTTTTGGCGATTCCCAGTCGGCAGTGGAAAATTAGCTATCGGGGTCGGAAAAATTCCGCAGGTTGGAGAAGGTTCATTTTGCTTCGTACGTGTGTACAAATTTGCAGGTCATTCGGACGTGATTTAAATAATCTTCTCAATGAATTCTTCTATATGTTACATTAATAAATAAACATCTAAAGATTCACCTTACGGTTAATGGAGTACTATTTAAGTAGTTAAATAATATTGAACAAAGAGATCCTTGAAAAATGTATCTGTCAAGACCCAAAATCCCATCTTTGGTCGTGATGTCGCCCAGTTGTACTTGCTAAGCAAGCCAACTCACATTCAATAGAAAATAGACCAATTTCCATTAATAATAGAGTCATATCATAAATAAAATTGAAATGATTCTCAAAGAAGTAAAATATTAGATATAGTCATACCATTGCCAACACGACCAAAATGATAGAAAGATTCATTGGTTATATTTTCCGAGAGGTTCAGCAGAATTTTGGAAGGAGAATTTTCATTTCATAAACTTATGTTTGAAGAATTAACCAAGTATTAATTTTTGAGTAAATGACCTTGAATTAAAAATTTGAGGGTTGAAATAGATTGCTATGGTGATTTTGGACTTAGGTGTATGCCCGGATATGGATTTGGAAGTTCCTAGGTTGTTTTGCTTCTATTTGGCTAATGTTGGGAAATTGAAGATTTGGAAAGTTCATCAGTTTGACTGGGAGTTGACAATGAGACTATTGGTGCCGATTGTTGTTTCAGAAATTAGAATAGCTCTGTTTCATTATTTGGGGAATGTGTGCAAAATTTGGTGGCATTACAATTTGGTTTGGTAGATACCAGACATTCGGTTCGAAGATAGAAATTTGAGTTAAAGAATATTTTAAATTCTTGCGTTTCGATGGTCGATTCTTGATTTTTGAGGGTTTAGATGTTTTGATCTTGTGAGCAAGTTTGTTTTAGGTTCATATATGTTTTTGGATAATTGGATAGGTGTAACGACCCGGTCGGTCGTTCCGTGAGATTAGCCACGTTCCCCCTGTTTCTTTTTTATTGTGTGTTGTTTAGCCTAATTATGATGTGTTGGGTCGGTTGGTTTGGGTTCGGGGTGGTCGTGGTAAGAACTGAGACACTTAGTCTCTTAAACTGACTTAATAGTTGGAAAGGTCAACTGGGAGTTGCCTTATTGGTAAACGACCTCGGAATGTAGATTTTATGGTTCAGATAGCTTCGTTAGGTGATTTGGAACCTAGGAGTGTGTTCAGAATGTGGTGTTGATGTCCAGAGTAGAATTAGGCTTGAATTGGCGAAATTGAGTTTTTGGCGATTCGCGATCGGCAGTGGAAAATTAGCTATCGGGGTCGGAATGGAATTCCGCAGGTTGGAGCAGGTTCATTGTGTCATTTTGGACGTGTGTACAAATTTTCAGGTCATTCAGACGTCTTTTGGTTGGTTTCGGCATCGTTGGCGAAATTTAAAAATCTCAAAGTTCATAGGCTTGAATCCGATGTGATCTTTGTGTTTTAGAGTTGTTTTGGGTGTTTCAAAGGCTCGACTAAGCTTGAATAAGGTTATGGCACTTGTTTGTGTTTTGGTTGGGGTACCGAGGGGCTCGGGTTGATTTCGAATAGCCATCGGGGGATTTTAAGTTGGAAAATAGCAGTTGATGCGGCTGGTGTTTGTGTTAACGCACCTGCGGATAGGGTACCGCAGGTGCGGGCCCGTAAAAGCGGACGAATCGTCGTAGGTGCAGATTATTTTGTGTTGGAGGAATTCAGCAGGTGCAAGGTTTTTACCGCACCTGCGAAGCCCCATATGCGGAAGTTTGATCGCAGGTGCGGCAACTAGCCTTCTAGTGTTTTCCGTAGGTGCGCACCTAGGACCGCAGGTGCGCGTAAGTGGCAGTAGGTGCTGAACCACTGGGCAGGTAGTTTAAATACCAGCCTTCGCGAATTTTTTGCACTTTCATCATATTTGGCATGTAGGTTGAGGCTTTTGGGAGCAAATTGAAGAGGGATTTCGAGGGTCTTCTGTAAAGGTAAGTTTCTTGGACTAAAAACTCGATTCTATGTTGATATTTGATGGATTAAGCATGAAATTAGTTGAATAGTAGCATAAATTGGGGTTTTAGGGCTTGGGAAATTGAGGCTTATAATTAAGGAATTTAGGGGTCAATTGTAGTCGGATTTTGATGCATTTTATATGTATAGACTAGGGAATGGATAAGGATACTTCTGATGCGATCTTTATTGAATTTCGAGACGTGGACCCGAAGGCCGGGTTTGGCCAATTTCGGTAATTGTGCCTAATTTTTATAATTTTCGAGTGGGCCTTGTTCTTTTAGCGTATATTGATGATATTAATCTGGTTTTGGTTAGATTCGGAGCAATCGGGAGCCGATTCGAGAAGCAAGAGCACCGCAGATTAGTATTTTTGGCCGGTTTGAGGTAAGAATGGCTATAAATCTTGTCCCGAGGGTATGAAACCCCAGACTTCGTATTTTCTCACTAATTTTTGAGTGGCGCGCACGCCGAATGACGAGTGTGTGGCGTGCACTAATTTGGATTTGGACTTGGTCCTTTCCGCGGCAACCAATGAGTTGCGTATTTACTTTTAAATTATATGTTAAATCGTGTTTTAAGACTATTGCTATATTTGGGCTGCAATCCAAGTTTGGGGCCTTGTGCCGACTTGTTTAGACCCCTTGGGGTCTTTTACTGCTATTTCCTCACTGTGTTGACTTATGATTTACACTCGATAATATTATGTTTAACTGATTTCGAAACTAAGCCTTATTTACACTATTTTGAGATATAAAATGATGTTCTTGGGTCGAGTACCCCATTTTACTGATAGGCCGAGGTTTTTTTTAGAGTTTCTGACTGAGTGAGGCCGAGCGCCTGATTGTGAGGATATGAGATGCCACGAGGTGGCTTGACATAAGCGATTGGGGGCAAGGATCCCCTCCGGAGTCTGTACACACCCCCAGTGAGCGCAGGTACCTACTAAGTGCGAGTGTCGAGTGTCGAGAGCCGAGTGACGAGTGATTGGGAGGTATGAGTGAATGTGAGGTCGCCCGAGGGGCTGATTATGAGTGACTATGAGGTATGCCCGAGTGGCTGATTCTGAGTGATGTTACGCCCGAGGGGCAGTTTCCGATACATGTTTTTCCCGAGGGGCTACTTATGATTTTACCACTTTCACTCTGAACTTATGAAATATTTTTTTCCCGAGGGTCTTTTTATGATATTTTTATCATTTTTACACTAAACTTCTTGAAAGTTATCTTGAAACTATTGGCAAGTATATTCCCCAATAATTTTTACTGAAGTTGGCTTTTAAAGCATGTTGTTTAATGTATACACTGTTGGAAAGAAAGGTTGTGCTTATTGTGAATTAATGATTTGATCCTATGTGTTTCTTATTGCGTAGACTTGATTTATTTTCATTCCTACTGAGTTGGCATACTCACATTACTCCCTGCACCCCTTTCTGCAGATACAGGTGCTGGTACCGAGCTCTAGTTTTCTTCCCTCTTGCGGAGCCGGAGTTGGGACTTCGAGGTAGCTGTTCAGCATCCACAACATTTCTTTTCCCATATCTTGTTTTGTATCTAGTTCTTCGTTTTGAGTCTTTATGTATTATGATAGTAGGGTTATTTTGTACTAATGGTAGATGCTCATGACGGTTGACTGAAGGTTTTGGGGTAGTGTATAAATTTTTTATTCATTTTGCTGTTGTGAACTACTTAAGTGAACGAATTTTGTGATATATCAGAACCGTTTTGGAAATTAGGAAAATATTATGTCAGTATCTGATTGTTGGCTAGCCTAGTTCCATCTTAGGCGCCATCACGACTGGCTTAGGATTTGGGGTCATGACAAGTTGGTATCATACCTAGGTTACATCGGACACAACGGTCATGAGCAGGTTTAGTAGAGTCTTGCGGATCGGTATGGAGACGTCTGTACTTATCTTCGAGAGGCTGCATAACCCTTAGGACAAATCTCATTTTTTTGAATTCTGTCGTGCCATTTTGTTGGTTTTGGAAATCTAAACTTCTGTTGTTTCATTCTCTCACAGATGTTGAGGACTCGCGCTACCGATCGGGGTGACCATACACTATCTAGACAAGCGAGAGGTCGAGGCCACGGTCGAGGCCGTGGTAGGGGTAGGGGGCCAGCCCGTGCAGCAACTGGGGCAGTACCAGAGGGTCCACCTACCATGCAGGATCAGGTTCCCGCCGCAGACATTCCAGCGAAACAGGCTCAGGCTCCGGCAATGCCCATTGTTATTCCGAGTCTTCAGGAGACTCTAGCTCAGATCTTGACAGTATGTACTAGCTTTCCCTAGGTAGTTGTTGTATCTACTGCTGCTACTTCTAACGCTGGGGGAGCCACTCCGACTCCAGCTGCCCGGACACCTGAGCAGGTTACTCAGGGCCTTCAGACACCGTGGGAAGTTCCAGGCCAGCCGGTTTCTCTAGTTCAGGACTTCGTGGTTCCAGCTACGCCGGATGATGAGCAGCGTAGGTTGGAGAGATTCAATAGGGTTCAGCCTCCCACATTCAGTGGTGCTGAGGGCGAGGATGCCCAGGGTTTTCTGGATAAGTGTTAGAGGATGCTTCGTAGTGTTGGGATTCTGGAGACTAGTGGGGTATCGTTTGCTATTTTTTAGTTTTCTTGGGCTACTTTTACTTGGTGGGAGTCCTTCGAGAGGCGTAGGCCTGTTGGTGCCGCACCCCTCACCTGGCAGTAGTTATCCACTATCTTCTTGGAGAAGTATGTACTCCAGTCTCACAGGGAGGAGCAGCGCATGCAGTTTGACCAGATTCGTCAGGGGGAGCTATCAGTGACGCAGTATGAGATGTGATTCTCAGAGTTGGCTTGTCATGCCACCGAATTGGTCCCTACTGATAGGGAGAGGATTAGGAGGTTCGTGGATGGCCTCACTTATCAGCTCCGTCTTTTGATGACTAGGGAGAGGGTATCAGGTGCTACCTTCGAGCAGGTTGTTGATATTGCTCGAGATATTGAGTCGGTTTACCGCAAGGAGCGGGAGGAGATGGAGGCCAAGAGCCTCATGGATCAGGTAGTTCTAGTGGTGCTCCTTCCAGAGAGCAGTTTCAGCATGGTAGAGGTCGTTCCTTCAAGCCTCCTCAGCCAGTCCGTCCAGCCTATAGTGGTGCATCTTCGGGGCATGAACCCCATAGTTCTCAGCCGGGCGGTTCTTCATTCGGTGCCCTTCCAGCCCAGAGTGCAGCTCGAGCGCCACCAGTTCAAGGTTCCTCTATGCATGATTCTTCTATTTTCCATTCTGCTGCCAGGGGTTTCTTTCAGTTCCTATCTCCAGATCCAGGAGTTGTTTTGAGTGCGGAGAGTTTGGGCACATGTGGAGACAGTGTCCCCGTCATTTTGGTGGTTCTTTTCAGTAGAGGGTCTAGCCCTCGACTTCGTCTCCAGTTATTTCACCACTCACCTGTCGTGCCCCTTTTCCCCCTCATGGAATATCGGGTTTATGACATTGGTTGGGAAAACACTTTCCCTTTGGGAAAGGGGTTTGTATATTTTGAAGAGTCACCACCTAACGATTTTAACGGTGCGTTAGGGCACCTAAGGGGTTCAATTACAACTATAATGCGAACTAGAGATTTGGGTAAGGGCTTGAAATTATCCTAATAGGAAGGTGTCAAGAACCCCTCAGGATCCATAAGTGTGGTTCCCGACACCGGTCACTCCTGGGGGAGGCTAGGACTACTATCCTAAAAGGAAGTACTAGGTTGATCCCTAGGTTTAAAGGACAAGATTCTAAGCGGCAAACAATGACAATTAGGACTTCATATAAGGGGAAAACAAATAAGAGCAGATACGAGGCCCAAGTATTCCCCCACAGATTATGCACATGATTAGCATGACTCAAACACAAGTAAGTCCTTATTAACTTCATAACATAAGGCATGATATCTAGGTGAGGATGCAATAGTGAGGCAGCTTTATTACTAATTTCAGAGGATGAATTTTATTAGTTTCTTACTAATTATAACCAATAATAGTCAAGCAACAGGTATAAAGGAGTGTGTTTCCACTTTTAATAGATTTAACACCTAATGCTTGCCTAAGCGTATGACAATACTCAGTAACTACCCAAACTGTTACAAGTTAGTTTGCCTAAACATGTTGTACTTAGGTGTTGCAAAAAATACACAACTATTACTAGTTGTTTGGAAACATGGTAAAACTATTTTAGAGCCTTTTTCATGCAATCAGTTGTGAAACTAGGTGTTGAATGAGGTCCTAAGACATGATATCTATTATGCACACATAGGGATGCAGAATGGGTGGTATACGGAATTCCTAGGCAGGATTTCTAAATGCAGAAAGTCACAATATTTGAACATGCTATGAAGCAAGTATGAGGATGACTTGTTTATTAGCGCATTATTATCCTAAGCATGATTCCGAGGTGTACCACAACGTTGTAGCGATATTAGAACTAGTTTACATGAATAACAGGTTTATATTAACGTTTAATCCTAGAGCATGATTTGTATATGATAAATGATAGTACCATAATAGGATGTTGAAACAGTAAACATGAACCTAAGGAACAAGATATCTAATGCATGATATGCTTGCATACAGTCAACCCTAAGCATGAATTTCTAGTGCACACGTAAGAAATGTAAACCTAGAAGCATGGTATCTACTCTTTAACATGGATAACCTATACAACTACCCTCCCCTTTTCACTATCCATTCCCAAATACTTGTTTGCAAATTATTACAGGCCGAGAATTATGAATTATATAACCAAAGGAAAAATAAGAACTTGCTTTTATAGGGAGCCTTCAATTAGGCCCAGATCATCCAAACCTCAATGCCTTTGGTGTTTCATAGCCTTTCATAGTCCGGGTGTGTCAAACTTCCCTAAGGACCTCAGGGGGCTCCCGGGCAATGCTCACACCCTGACATAGCCAAAATCGAGTAAGTGCAATGCGAAATGGTCAACATCTATGTGTCAAAGTTCAGAGGGAGCTTAAGAGTCCCAAGGAAATGCTCACACTGAAGGGGCAGAACCTAGAGTTCTAAGAGTATATGTGAGAATTCTTTTTATTTAAAAGGGGTTTAAGCAAGAAATGTTTTTTGAGAAAGGGTAAGTAAGAAAACAATTTTGAAGAGGGAAATAGAAGTTGAACATCACCACAAAAGAGCAGGGATGGTCCAACAATCACAAACAAGGGTAGTGGGATTTGAGGGACATATACAAAGCATGTGAGGCAAACATGTAACAAGCAGACACACATATAGGCATACATCAGAAACTCCTAAGGGTTCAGAGGATTAGGAGTACATTGAAGTACTAGGTTAGATTAACACCAAAGTAACTAAGACCATGGTTAAACTACTGTACCAATCATAGGCATGGAGATTCACGTAAGAAGCAGGTGCTAAGTATACAGAAACATGCTGGTCAAATAAAGCCTAACTTAACATGCAGAGGGGAGTTCAGGATCCTAGAAACATGTTGAATAATAAGTAAAGCAAATTAGAAACACACTGGATTACAACAATGATACAAACACGTTGGTTTGAGGACTGAAATCTAAATTAGAACATACTAGTGAAGTGAAGAAAGCAGTAGCATAAGCAGGAAGTAGGAGATGCATAATAGTTAGCCTTGGCATGTAGCAGCAAACTTAGAATAGTAGTAGCTAGCACAGAAGAGAGAGCAAAGAGTCTTTTAATTGTAAAATAGACATTTTGAACAGATAATTTCGTGTGTGTGTCTATCCTAAAGAGAGCATATATATAACAAATTGAAGTCTAGGTAAAATAAGGTAGGAGTCCAATTGTCCAGCAATCATGGGACTCGAATTCAATCAGTGCAATCAATCAATACAAGTACTCCCTTAGTTAAGGGTGACTTCAAACTGTAATAAACAGGTAACAAGTAATGAAATAGGTAAATGTGTAAATAATTATAGCATAGGTAATTAGGACTAGGTTCAGAAAGTTTCAATTAAGCAAACAATGCCAAGAGACAGTAAATAGTGTAATTAACCACAAAATAGGGCCTGAAAATAATTCAAAGGTCTGATATTAGATAAGGGTATCAATCACAGGGGATCAGGGATCCAAAATTAGTGCTTATTAAAGGAAAGCCTCATGTATTTAAGGAAGTATTCAAAATCAGAATATCGTGTCAAAATCAGTATAGTACTACTCACAATCATTTAGGAATTCAAGAATGTTAAGAAGAATAGGCTTATTTAAGAGGGATAAACATACATTAGGCAAGAAGCAATATAATCAAAGGTTCGATAGCACAACAAAGTAGGAATAACATAGAATCAAGGCTTTAGTCCAGTACATGACATTATGAGCATGAATGCAGTAAATAAGTAATAGACAAAATCAGAATCACAAAGGGTAGTCATGATATAGGTAAAAGATGAATAGTCAGAAACCCTAATAAGTATGGTCGGGTAAAATCACAGAAATAATTGAGGACTAATCATGGGAAATAGACACACATACAAATCTAAAGAACAACTCAATACAAATAGTACAAAATTAAAATACAAGGTTAAAACTAAAGTTTTAACGTAATAAATCGTGATTAAAAGCAATACTTAGCAAAACCATTTAAGAATATGAGAAAAAACACAGGTCGACACTTAATTTTTGAAGAAATCATTTTCGAAGAACCGTTTTAGAAAACCCTAGTTGGAAGTGAAGAACCTTTTAGAAACAAATAGAAAACCTTTAAGGAAAACCTCATAATAACTTGTAACAAGCACATGGTAGATCTAAAAGAATCGAAAGTTTCAAATATTAGGGTTTTACAGAAAACCTTAGAGAAGATAAGAAAGACCTCGAACAGCATTGGCTCGAGCCTCAAGGTCATAAAGCCTACTCGGAATCAAGCTTTGGAGGTTTGAAGTAGACATGAATACCATGGGTGTAAGTAGACAGTACTCGCCTTTCGAGAGCCTTAGGGATGATAACACCTTCCTAGGAGAGCCATGAGAAGCAAGGGTGATGGAGGTTTCAGGGTCTCCGGTGAGGGGTGGCCGGAGAAGGTGAAGAGAGCCATCGGAGCTGAAGAGACAGAAGTCTCTAGAGGAGACTATAGCGAGAGAGATGAGAGTAGAGAGATCTGATTTGATCAACGGCTTTGATTGGTTTGGGGTTGGGTCGGGTATGGAATTGGGTCTGGGATGGGAATTTAATTGGGATGAAGGGTTGGGTATTGGGTTTGTTTAATCTGATGGGTTAGGTTTAAATTTAGGCTAGATTTTAAATAAAATGGGGCTATTACTTAAATACTCATGAAATCAAATAAATAATTACTAAAATAGCCAATAATGATGTAAAAATGAAATTAATTCCACATAGCTGAAAATTAAGGTAATTAGCTAATATTAAAACACAAAAATGACTGATTATCGAATTAAAATAGCATGAATGCGCAATTAGGCCATAGTTGCAAAATTTCTGTAATTATAGTTAAACAACGCCTAATTGGTTAATTTATGAAATAACTTAAACCTAATAAAATTAAATATGATTAAAATGACATATTTAGGTGGGAAACATTGTGAAGTTATTTATAATATAATTTATGAATAATTACTAAATACAGAAATACTAAATAAATAGAAAATTGAGTTGATAAAAAATACGAAAAATTGTGGAAAAATACCACCCACATAAAAATGATTTAAAAAGTAATATGTAAGTTTGAAAAATAATTTTGAGGAAAAATTGGGTATCAACAGCTGCCCCTCTTTACCCGGGAAGGATGAAAGAGTTATCGGGTAAAGATATGATGGCCAATTTCGACCAAGCGAAATGGTTTTGAAGGGTTTTGGGTCGCACCCTTGTTTCTGAGCTGCCTAGATATCCATGGTTTTACAGGAATCAGGACATATGTAGTTCAGTAGCCGCCGACGAAGTATACCGATGAAGTTTTACAAGGACGGATGTAAAGTGCAGGGTTGGGTGATCAAGCGGCTTATGGGATAGTTAGGAGAAATGGAGCGGGACCGCTCCTGCCTGGATGGCTGTTGCTAGCCGGATTACCTGGAAATGAAAAACAAGCATATATCGTACGTAATTTAAACATGATGCAAATTCACGTTGGACTATGAATGCTGTCTTTGGACGGTTAAGGGTGATGTCCTTAGACCATGATGTCCTTGGCCATGAATTGCTTGATGCAGGATTCTCAAGCCATGACATGCTGTTCTCGGGACATGAAGATGGTGCCTCCGAGCGATGACGCCTTTGGATAAGCTGGTGATATTTCAGCCCATGAAGATGAAATCGTATGATGTTGACAAGGCAGAACTTAGCCTTGCGAATTAAAGGGGTAGATCTTAGACCAAAAGGAAAGCGTAGTAAATAATGCTAGAGGCATTGGTTGCTTTTTAAGAAGTAAATAGAGGTAACATTTAACCTCGAAAGACAGAAAGGTAGCCTTATGCAATATGCGAATGCAGATGGAGACAACATTTAGTCTCGGAAGGCGAAAAGGTAGCCTTATGCAATATGCGAATGCAAATGGAGACAACGTCTAGTATCGGAAGGCAGAAAGTTAGCCTTATGCAATATGTGAATGCAGATGGTACAATGTTTAGTCTCGGAAGGCAGAAAGGTAGCTTTATGCAATATGTGAATGCAGACGGATACATCGTTTCGTCTCAGAAGATAGAAAGGTAGCCTTATGCAATATACGAATGCAGATGGACACAACATTTCGTCTCGAAAGGCAGAAAGGTAGCCTTATGAAATATTTAAGGAAGGACAACATAAACTCATACCTGGTGTTAAATTGCGGTGGAGCATTGTGATAATGAAGCGTTGTTTGTGCCGATAATAAGTGTTGACCTGACGAGTTTGAGGAACGATGTCTGTCCTTGGAGCGGATAATAAATTTCGGGGCTTTTGCAATTTTGTGCTTGCATCCAAAGAAAAATCGTAAGTTTTGTAAAGGGGAAAGGTTAGTTCGCATTCCTGCTGGCTCCGCTTGGCTCGTTTGATTGATCATGATTATACTGTCTGTGTCATTGGGGTAGCACTCGTTAAACAAGCTGCTTTAGAAAAAAATAAATATGCATGATTTTTGTAAAAGTATAATATATAATCTAAAATAGTTTTAGATGAACCAACGACATGACACGGCTTGAGACATTGCGACCTCTCCTACTGCGGAATTTTGAGGGCCCTCCTCAAAATTCTGCCCCAATTTGCTAGGTGGACGCCTCTGACTCCTTCTCGCACGGCGATTGGCTGAAATAGATTTTTATTGAATTGTGACCGAACCCATACGGCTGCCTACGTATCCCCTCTTAAACGGGAATCAGGTCAGGCGTAGTTGAAATTACATCACTGAGAAAGCATAAAGATTAGACATAGTAGCGCTTGACTGAATCTGAATTGATTGGTTCTGGCCAAACTTCTCCTTCCATTTCTGCAAGTATGAGTGTTCCTCATGTGAGCACCCTATGAACCATGTACGGACCTTTCCAGTTGGGAGATAACTTCCCCTAGGCTTCATCTTGATGCAGAAAGATTTTCTTTAACACCAGTTGCCCTGGTGTGAATCGTCTCGGCTTGACTTTCTTGTTGAAGGCCCTGGCCATTCTGTTCTGATATAGTTGACCATGACATAGTGCATTCATTCTCTTCATGTCTATGAGGGCTAATTGCTCATAATGGCTTCTTACCCACTCTGCATCGCTGAGCTCGGCTTCTTGTATAATTCTTAGAGATGGAACCTCTACTTCGGCAGGAATTACAACCTCAGTACCAAAAACTAGCATATAGGGAGTTGCCTGCGTTGACGTGTGGACAGTGGTGCGGTATCCCAATAAAGCGAATGATAATTTTTCATGCACTGATTGTGACTTTCTATCATCTTCCTTAGTATCTTCTTGATGTTTTTTTAGCAGCCTCTACAACTCCATTCATCTAAGGTCTGTATGCTGTGAAATTCTTGTGTTTGATCTTGTAAGTTTCAAACATAGCTTTCATCAAGCCACTGTTGAGATTAGAACTATTGTCGGTGATGATTGACTCGGGAACTCCGAACCGACAAACAATGCGGTCGCGGAAAAAGTCGGCCACGACTTTGTTAGTAACTGATTTGTAGGAGGCTGCTTCGACCCACTTAGTGAAGTAGTCAATGGAGAAAAAAATGAACATGTGGCCATTGGAAGCGGTAGGCTCGATTGGTCTAATAACGTCCATACCTCAAGCGGCAAACGACCATGGTGAGCTGGTTGCATTGAGCTCACTTTGAGGCACTTTTATCATATCTCTATGTAGCTGGCAGCACTGGCACTTCCGAACATACTGGATGCAGTCTGTTTCCATAGTCATCTAAAAGTAACCAGCTCAGAGTATTTTCTTTACTAAAACAAATCGTTCATATGTGGGCCACATGTCCCATCATGAATTTCTTCCAGCAGTTTTGATGCTTATTTTGCGTCACCACACCTTAATAACCCCAAATCGGGAGTCCTCCTATATAGGATTGCTCCGCTATGGAAGAAATTGTTGGACAATCTCCGAAGAGTGCGTTTCTGAGTGGAATTTTCAAGCTCGGGGTATTCTTCTCTTGCCAAGTACTTATCGATGTCATGAAACCAAGGATTTTCGTCTGCTTCTTCTTCGATATGGGAACGGTAAGTTGGCTGATTATGGATTTTTATGGGAATAGGGCCAATGAAATTATTGTCCGGATACTGGATCATTGAGGACAAAGTAGTTAATGCGTCGGTGAACTCATTCTTGATTCTGGGGACGTGTCAGAACTCTATCTTTGTGAATCTCTCTATTAATTCCTGTGCGTAGTGCAGATACGGCATTATCTTGGAATTATTTGTTGCCCATTCTCCTTGTACCTGATGTACCAATAAGTCTGAATCACTGATCACTAACAGTTCCTAAACGTTCATGTCAATGGCCATAGAGCCCCAAGATGCAGGCTTCATATTCGGCCATATTGTTGGTGCAAGGAAATCTGAGTTTGGCGGGTATCGGAAAATGCTGACCGATCTCTGATACTAATATTGCTCCAATATCGACTCCCTTAAAGTTTGCTTCTTCATGAAAGAACATCCTCTAACCATCATAGTATTCTGCAATGTCTTCTCCTATGAATGATACCTCATCGTCAGGAAAATATGTTTTCAAGGGTTTATATCCTCCGTCTACGGGATTCTCAGAAAGATGGTTTTCCAGATCTTGTCCTTTAACTACCTTCTGAGTCATGTAAACAATGTAGAATTCGCTCGGCAAGATTTGCCACTTGGCAAGCTTGCCAGTGGGCATGGGCTTCTGAAAAATGTACTTTAATGGATCCATCCTTGATATGAGATATGTTGTGTAGGCACAGAAGTAATGCCTCAGATTTTGGACGACCCAAGTTAGAGCACAAAAGGTACACTATAATATAGAATACTAGGCCTCATATGGAGTGATTTTTTTGCTGAGGTAATAAGTAGCTTGTTCCTTCCTTCCTGTTTCATCGTGCTTCTCCAGAACGCAGCCGAAAGCTCCATCTAACACTGGAAGATAGAGTAACAGAGGTCTGCCTGGCTTGGGCGGTACTAGGAATGGCGGTGTTGACAAATATTCCTTGATGAAAGCCTTTTGACAATCATAGGTCCACTCCGTCGCAGCGTCCTTCTTTAGCATCTTAAAGATTGGCTCACAGATGACTGTAAAC
The DNA here is from genome assembly GCA_005239525.1 of Nicotiana knightiana. Classification (NCBI taxonomy): domain Eukaryota; kingdom Viridiplantae; phylum Streptophyta; class Magnoliopsida; order Solanales; family Solanaceae; genus Nicotiana; species Nicotiana knightiana. The sequence continues at coordinate 157,664 of ML425812.1, read as the reverse complement.
TGTGCTATAAACCGACTGATGTAATTAAGCCTCCCCAAGAAAGTCATCACATATTTCTTGTTCCTTGGAGGTTGTAGCCCTTGAATGTCTTTGACCTTGGACGGATCCAATTCTATTCCCCGGCGGCTCACAATAAATCCCAGCAACTTCCCAGCAGGAACCCCGAATGCACACTTCATGGGGTTTAGTTTCAGATTGTATTTTTGCAATCTATTGAAGAACTTCTCCAAATTCTCCATGCGATCAGCAGCTTTCTTTGATTTGATAATGACATCATCCACGTACACCTTGATCTCCTTATGAATCGTGTCATGGAATATAGTGGTCATGACCCTCATGTAGGTGGCCCCTGAAGAAGCCGAATGGCATCATCTTGTAAAAATACACTTCCCATGGCGTGATGAACGCCATTTTCTCAGCATCTTCCTCATCCATCCAAATTTGGTGGTAACCAGCGAAGAAATCCACGAAGGAATGTAATTCATGCTTGGCACAGTTATCAATCAGAATGTGTATACTTGGGAAGGGGATGTCATCAATCAGAATGTAATTCGGACTGTCCCGGTTGAGATCCCAGTAGTCGACGCAGACTCTGACCTTCCCGTCCTTCTTTGGCAGAGGTACAATGTTGGCTAACCATGTCGGGTATTCCACTACCCGGAGAACTTTGGCATTGATCTGCTTGGTAACTTTTTCTTTAATTTTCAAACTAATGTCGGGTTTGAACTTTCTGATATTTTATTTCTCTGGTGGACACATTGAATTGGTTGGCACTTTGTGGGCCACAATAGAAGTACTTAGACCAGTCATGTCATCATAAGACCATGCAAATACGTCCTCATACTCTCTTAGAAACTATGTGTATTCTTTCTTTTCGGATGGTGACAAATGAATGTTGATGCGAGTCTCCTTGACATTTTCGAAATCCCCCAGGTTGATAACTTCGGTCTCATCCAGGATAGACTTAGGTTTGTTCTCAAAGTTCTCAACTTCTTTGACAATCTCGTCACATATGCCGTCTTCATCTGAATCAATATCTGTTTGCTGCCTTGTCTCATTGGATGTCACAGTCATCAGTTCATCAAGACAAGTAATAGTAATGCTGTATAAATAAAGTAATGAGAAAAAACAATACAATAAATATCAGATTCGCAAGAGAAATTTAGAAGATGCTTTGATAGATTGAATAACTGTTTTGAACATTGAAGATCTTTATTGCAGAAATTGAAAAATGCAAGAAATGGAAAATCATTTAGTAAATAAAACAGTAAATAATGCTTGTTTTAGCCATGCTACCCCGAGGCTCGTCGGGATTTGGCCGTCTTGATAGACAAGTTCTTGAGATATGTCCCCTTTATTACAGTCTGTATGGAAAGTCCTACCTCCCCCTCCCCCTCGAGAACAACACAGTAATCCATATCTTCGTCCTCTAGGAACAAACTCCTCATTGCTGCAAGTGTTTCTTCCTCACCTGAACCGTAAATAGTGTCGGCCTGCTTGAAAGTCTGCTCAAGATGAGGTATCGGCTGCTCCAAATGGTAATAGGGACCGCGCCAAGGTGGCGACCAGTCGTTGAATTCCTGCGGAGTGAACTCATACCCCAAACCGAGAGTGGTGCCATGTTCCTTTAGCTTTATGGGCTTCGTGATCCCTTGGAGGTTCTTACCGAGCCCTTTGCTTGGCTCATATCCTCTCCAGTTCAGGATGCTCTCAATCTTGTTGTCCCACAACTTGTTCTTGTCGATAGCATTGACCCGTTCAATATGGTGGTAAGTTCCTCCGCCTATCTTCCTTTTTCCGTCAATCACCGGAATAGTTTCACGACTATAAATGGGGTTTCTACCGTCACCATGAATAATCACCTCTTGGTGGTTCCACTCGAAATTTACCCCCTGATGTAGTGTTGATGCTCCGGCCCGAGCAACATAAATCCAGGGTCGTCCCAACAACAAGTTGTAGGATGGTGGCACATCTATCACCTGGAAATCAACTTCGAACCAAGTCGGTCCCATCTGCAAACATAGACTGATCTACCCCATGGTGGACCTCTAAGAACCGTCGAAGGCTTTCACATTGATCGCCCTATACCTTATCTCATGTAGCCCTCTACCAAATTTCTTGAGTGTTATCAACGGACAGATGTTAAGATTAGAACCTCCATCGATCAAGATTCTTGTGATAAAATGATCTTCGCATTGCAAAGTGATGTGCAGCGCTTTGTTATGCCCCAATCCTTCAAGTGGTAGCTCATCCTCATGAAAAGTGATTTTATGATTCTCTAGTACCTGGCCTACCATATTGGCCATTTCCTCACTAGTGATGTTGTTTGGCACATATGCTTCACTCAACACTTTCAACAAAGCATTTCTGTGTGTTTCGGAATTCTGCAGCAGAGAGAGGATTGATATACGTGCCGGTTTCTTGTTCAACTGGTCGGTGACTGAATACTCCTTAGTATGTACCTTTCTCCAAAGGTCATCGGGACCTATTTCGATAAGGGGAGGCCGGTTGGTAGCTTGCTTGCTTGACTCGGTCAGATGCTCAAGGATGTAGACTCTACCAGTTCTCGTCATACCATGTGCTGCGACGGCTTCCTCAGACCAAACCTTGCCTTTCACTCTCGCCTCAGCTGTGTAATCCCAAGGGATAGTGTTTGAATAGAAGGGTAGCGTGTTTGACATTGCCAGCGGAACTGGTGCATCCATTTTTACTTCAAACGGAATGTGTGTTCGGGGTGGCAAGACTCTGACCTCGAATGATGCTGGTGCATTTACTGGAGATACAAACTCAACTTCAATTAGCACTGGTGACTTTGAAAGTGGCGCTGCTTCAAACTAAAATGGTATAGACATATTCACCTCAGCGGCCTTAGATGGCTGAATCTGGACTATGATTGGTTTGAGAGTGACTGCGGGTTTCTCTGGGTCATCGCCTTCTGTGATCAACCCGATTGATCCCTCGGTATCCCAATTATCTTCTATTTCAATCATATGGATACCTTTACCCTTATGGTCTGGCAGAGGATTGTCGTGGACGTTTGGAGCGGTGTCCTTTGCCACAATAGTCTTGTTGTCAATGAGAGGCTGTATTTTTTCTTTCAGACAGCGACATTCTTCGATGGTGTGTCCTTTCATGCCGGAATGATATGAACAGGATTTGTTTGGGTTAACCCACTGAGAAGGGTTATCAGGAGTGCAACAAGGATTTGTGTGACATAACCAGCAGCTTTGAGCTTCTCATAAAGCTGGTCAATGGGCTCGGCTATGGTGGTGTATTGCTTTGGAGGGCGACGATCAAAATTCGGACGAGGTCTAGGGAAGTTTTGGCATGGGGGGGTAATATGTAATGGGATGGTTGGGAATTATAAGTTTGGTAGACAGGAGCGGGTTGTGAATATTTGGGCGAAGCAGGTTGATATGTGGGTGGTGGATCTTGGTAGGAGGGTAGTGGAGCTTGGTAATTTGGTGAGGATGCTTGGTAATTCGGGGTTCGATGGTATGTGAGTGGAGGTGTTGGATAGGTTTGGTATTTGAGTGGGGACTTGGCTCTTTATGCAACCATTACGGCTCCCATGTCTCTCTTCTTAGACACACCACCGGACTGTAGAGCCTTGTTACTGTCTTGCAAGGCTTCGAAATTTGTAACCACACCACTTTTGATACCTTCTTCAATCCACTCACCCAATTTGATGATGTCAGAGAACTTGTGGCCCTCAACCATCATTAATCATTCATAATACTACGGGTCCTGAGCCCGGATAAAGAACATGTTCATCTATTCTTCCTATAGAGCAGGTCTGACTTTAGCGTTTTCAAACCTCCAGCGAGTAGCATACCCGCGAAAGGTTTCTATAGGTTTCTTCTTCAAATTTTTAATGTAGAACACATCTGGTGCATTCTCTGTGTTGAGTCTAAACCTATCCATAAAATCAGACGCCATGCTTACCCAGCTTGACCATTTCTTGGGGTCTTGGCTGATGTACCAAGATAGTGACTTTTCCTTCAAACTACTCATGAACAGCTTCATGCAGATTCTTTCATCCTTTCTTACGCCAACCAATTTGTCGCAATATGTCCTCAGATGGACTCTCGGATCACCAGTACCGTCAATCATTTTAAACTTTAGAGGTTTGTACCCCTCTGGCAGTTCGACATCAGGTTGGATACAAAAGTCTTCATAATTGAACCCTTCAATATCTTTGGTTTCTTCAACAACCCTGGACTCGGCTGTTCAGTTTCCTAAGCTCTTCGTCCAGGTTCCTAATAAGTAAATTCTTTTCGTCAGACTCGGATGCCTGTGGGATAGACGGAGTGGAGTGGGTCATGGTTTCCACATAGATGGGATTGTTATAGGTGTGGAAATGGTCTTTTGTGGGGTTTGGAGGTTCTGATGAGTAGTGGAGTGTTATTTGAGGTGTGGCAAGCATTGCACTGTGTCGGGAGAGTTTGGTTCTTTGGGGGAGTAACGTGATGGTGAGGTGCGGGATGATTTTTCTATCTTGAGATATTTTGTGGAGGTGCGGGGTTTTGAGCATTTGGAAGGTTGACGTCAGGGACGTTAAGGGAAAAAGACAAGTTGGCCAGATTCTAGACTTGATTGAGTTCTTCCTGAAACTTCAGCATTTCTGTTCAAGTGGTGACATGTTCTCATGCAGTACCTCAATACCTCGGCCATCAGTGACCTCTACTCGTTAAATCACATTCTCCTTTCTGGTGACGCTGTACTCTTCCATCATACTTCTGCCTTTGTATTTGCCCTTAAGAGGACTAGGAAGAGGAGTAGGTGGAAGGGCCTTAGATCTGGTGCAATAGGCTGATGATGCCAGAATGCACCAACCAACCTTTGTGGAGGGGAGTAAGAAAAAAAAAACAAAAGGTAACCAAGTCAGTGAGGATCATGAAAAGAGTATTGCAATATTTAAACACATAATGCGGAAATGAAAGCGTTTCCTAAGTTGGGAACCTCTTTGTGCCCGAGGTAGGCCTAGCGACAAATTGATTTGGAGAACTTAAAATGCTAAATGCCTCATTTTATTGATAAGAAAAATATACAAATCCTAGAACGATAGACGAAAAATAAAAGTCACTAATGGACGTCGGCCTTGTTACATTGATAGAAAAATAAAGGCATTCCTTTCTACTCGGTCCTAGAAGGACCTTCCCCAGACTCGACATTCTTTCTTTCTTTTGTACAGTTTTCCCATCTTGGGAAGTCCCAGCAGCAGGTAAATTCTGGCTAAGTATTCCCTTGCAGCTCCCTAAACCTTTTGACAATTTCCACTCTTTTCTTGAACTTTTCTTCCAGCTCGATTATACCTCGTTCCAAGTACCCCAGCCTCTTGTTGGCGCTAATAGCCATGTCCTTCCATTCCTCGATCAGTTTCGTGTTGGACTCATGTATCTTGTAGTGGTAATCCTCACTTTCCCGAATCCTTTTGCGCAGTTGGTTGTATTTGACTTGTGCATCGGCCCTTTCATCTATAACCATGTGACCTCGGACGTGCTCGGGCTTACTCTGACCACCCAGATCCTATTCTAACAAACCAAGATAGAAATAGGTACAATCGGCTTGATATATGTCTGGCTCGAGGGTGTCTTTCTCAAGTATAACTTTGTAGTGCCATAGGTGCTGAGCTTGGAACTTGTGAGGACTATCATTATTTTGAAAGTCAGCTCGAAGATGGCTCATCTTCTCGACTCTAGGGATGACTTGCTTCCTTCCTACTTTCCTCGTAACTCGAAGAGGGACGTAATGATATGTCCCCCTTAGAGATTGAATGATGAACTCATCCGTTGGAAACCATTCGAACATCCATTGAACATGTTCTCAGTCAAGTTATCAATAAACTGAACCCATCCCTCAGCATTTTCAGGCTGAGCGAACATGTCAGGGATGGTTGATGTTGGAGACCATGCCGAATCTGGGGACTTCGTGCCTCATTTCTTTCTACAAAACAAATAAAGTTGGGCCCTTACCCCCACCGGACTCGACTATTTATCGTCAATAATTAGCAGGAAGTATTTAGTTTCTCCAAGTAAATGCACATAACATGTGGGCGTCCGTTTGGGTTTAGGGAAACCCGGTGGACTTTTGGATAAGGCTATCTTAAAAGCTATCGTGCGGATGACACTTTAGCTCGACTAGGTTTGACCATGATGCGTGCAACAAAGCAACAGAGTAAGGTTTCTATGGGGTTTTAGACTTCTACCCTTGAGTGAACAAATCAAGGGGGAAGGCACGGAACTGTCGACTGCACCGCTGATTGACTGCACCGCTGATCGACTAGTCTTACCGCAAGTAAGCCTTTCCAAATTCATTGGGTGATAATATAGGAAGGGCACAACCACTCATCAAGCATTGCTATAGTATTTTGTTTGGCACGAGTGGAGTATGAATGTTGAACATGATTTATGCAATAAGTATTAAAACAAGTTTTCACGTATTTGCACGTTAAAGAAAGCGGTAAAAACGGTAGTAATGATTAAAGCAGTTACAAAAGGAAACAAAGAGACATGTCAGTTATGTTTTTGAAGAAAAGTAAATACCCGAAGTAAACAATTAATTGCATGTAAAAGGAATAGGAAAGGATGCAAGTATTTAAAATAGAGGCACAAATTCACGAAACAATTTGAATTGGTAAAAGTCAGGATATCCCCTGCAGAGTCGCCATGCTGTCGCGCCCCCTTTTTCCTTCTCACGGAATATCGGGTTTATGACATTGGTTGGGATAATTTTTTCCCTTTGGGAAAGGGGTTTGCACATTTTTAAGAGTCGCCACCTAACGATTTTAACGGTGCGTTAGGGCACCTAAGGGGTTCAATTACAACTACGTTGCTAAGCAGAGATTTGGGTAAGGGCTTGAATTATCTTAAGGGGAAGGTGTTACGCACCCCTCAGGATCCACAAGTGTGGTTCCCGGCCAAATAGTTTCATGAATTTGTACAACTAGCAAATAACAATTAAACGCTCAAATAAAAGGGGATTTAAGTCTTAAGCATATAGATGTTTAGAAAAGCAGTAAAGGAGATTACGAGTTAGTATATAAAGGTGTCCTAGGTTTATAATAATATGGATTACATCAATGCAACACCCGGTAATCACTCCTCGAAGAGGGGCTACGCGTGGTATTAGCGCTCCGGTCATCATATCCATATTGTACCCTTCCCACCGCGTGAAGGTAATTAAAGCGTGTGTTGGTCACGGACTCTATTGCGTGCTATTACCCGTACCATCCTATCAATCCTGGAGAAGGCTAGGACTACTATCCTAAAAGGAAGTACTAGGTTGACCCCTAGGTTTAAAGGACAAGATTCTAAGCGACAAACAGCGATAATTAGGACTTCACATAAGGGGAAAAAAAATAAGAGAAGATACGAGGGCCAAGTATTCCTCCACAGATTATGCACATGATTAGTATGACTCAAACACAAGTATGGCTTTATTAACTTCATAACCTAAGGCATGATATCTAGGTGAGAATGCTATAGTGAGGCAGCTTTATTACTAATTTCAGAGGATGAATTTTATCAGTTACTTACTGATTATAACCATTAATAGTCAAGCAGCAGGTATAAAGGAGTGTGTTTCCAGTTTTAATAGATTTAACACCTAAGTCTTGCCTAAGCATATGACAATACTCAGTACCTACCCAGTACAAGTTAGTTTGCCTAAACATGTTGTACTTAGGTTTTGCAATAAATACAGAACTATTACCAGTTCTGTGGAAACATGGTGAAACTATTTTTAGAGCATTTTTCATGCAATCAGTAGTTAAACTAGGTGTTGAATGAGGTCCTAAGATATGATATCTAATATGCACACATAGGGATGCAGAATGGGTGGTATGCAGAATTCCTAGGCAGGATTTCTAAATGCATAAAGTCACAGTATTTGAACATGCTATGCAGCAAGTATGAGGATGACTTGTTTATTAGCGCATTATTTTCCTAAGCATGATTCCTAGGTGTACCACAACATTATAGCGATATTAGAACTAGTTTACATGAATAACAGGTTTATATTAACGTTTAATCCTAGAGCATGATTTGTATATGATAAATGATAGTACCATAATAGGATGTTGAAACAGTAAAGATGAACCTAAGGAACAAGATATCTAATGCATGATATGCTTGCATACAATCAACCCTAAGCATGCATTTCTAGTGCAAACGAAAGAAATGTAAACCTAGAAGTATGGTATCTACCCTTTAACATGGATAACTTATACAACTACCCTCCCCTTTTCACCATCCATTCCCAAATATTTGTTTGCAAATTATTACAGGCCAAGAATTATGAATTATATAACCAAAGGAAAAATAAGAATTTGCTTCTATAGGGAGCCTTCAATTAGGCCTAAATCTTCCAAACCTCAATGCCTTTGGTGTTTCATAGCCTTTCATAGTCCGGGGGTGTCAAAGTTCCCTAAAGACCTCAGAGGGATCCCGGGCAATGCTCACACCCAGACATAGCCAAGATAGAGTAAGTGCAGTGTGGAATGGCTTGCCTCTATGTGTCAAAGTTCATAGGGAGCTTAAGGGTCCCAAGGAAATGCTCGCACTGAAGGGGTAGAAATTAGAGTTCTAAGAGTATATGTGAGAGTGCTTTTTATTTAAAAGGGGTTTAAGCAAGAAAACAGTTTTGAGAAAAGGTAAGTAAGAAAACGGTTTTGAAGAGGGAAATAGAAGTTCAACATCACCACAAAAGACTAGGGATGGTCCAACAATCACAAACAAGGGTAATGGGATTTGAGGGACATATACAAAGCATGTGAGGAAAACATGTAATAGGCAGCCACACATATAGGCATACATCAGAAACTCCTAAGAGTTCAGAGGATTAGGGGTACATTAAAGTACTACGGTACATTAACACCAAAGCAACTAAGACCATTATTAAACTAATGTACCAATCATAGGCATGGAGATTCACGTAAGAAGCAGGTGCTAAGTATACAGAAACATGCTGGTCAAATAAAGCCTAACTTAACATGCAGAGGGGAGTTCAAGATCCTAGATATATGTTGAATAATAAGTCAAGCAAATTAGAAACACACTAGATTACAACAGTGATAAAAACACGTTGGTTTGAGGACTGAAATCTAAATTAGAACATACTAGTGAAGTGAAGAAAGCATTAACACAAACAGGAAGTAGGAGATGCATAATATTTAGCCTTGGCTTGCAGCGGCTAACTTAGAATAGTAGTAGCAAGCACAAAAGAGAGAGAAGAGAGTTTTTTTATTGTGAAAGAGAGATTTTGAACAGATCATCTTGTGTGTGTGTCTGTCCTAAAGAGAGAATATATATAACAAATTGAAGGCTAGGTAAAATAAGGTAGAAGTCCAATTGTCCAGCAATCATGGGACTCAGAATCAATCAGAGCAATCAATTAATACAAGTAATCCCTTAATTAAGGGAGTTAACTTCAAACAGTAATAAACATGTAACAAGTAAGGAAAGAGGTAAATTTGTAAATAAGTATAGCATAGGTAATTAGGGCTAGCTTCAGAATGTTTCAATTAAGGAAACAATGTCAAGAGACAGTAAATAGTGTAAGTATCCACAAAATAGGGCTTGAAAATAATTCAAAGGTCCGAAATTAGCAAAGAGTATCAATCACAGGGGATCAGGGATCCGAAATTAGTGTTGATTAAAGGAAAGCCTCATGTATTTAAGGAAGTATTCAGAATCAGAATATCGTGTGAAAATCAGTATAGTACTACTCACAATAATTCAGGGATTCAAGCATGTTAAAAAGAATAGGCTGATTTAAGAGGGATAAACACACATTAGGCAAGAAGAAATATATTCAAAGGTTCGATAGAACAACAAAGTAGGAATCACATAGAATCAGGGCTTTAGGCTAGTACATGACATTATGAGCATGAATGTAGTAAACAGGTAATAGACAAAATCAGAATCACAAAGGGTAGTCATGATATAGCTAAAAGATGAATAGTCAGAAACCCTAATAAGTATGGTAGGGTAAAATCACATAAATAATCGAGGACTACTCATAGGAAATAGACACACATACAAATCTAAAGAACAACTTAATAGAAACAACACATAATTAGAATACAGGGTTAAAAATAAAGTTTTAACATAATAAATCGTGATTAAAAGCGATACTTAGAAAAACCGTTTAAGCATATGAGAAAAAACACATGTCGACACTTAAAATTTTTAAGAAATCGTTTTCGAAGAACAGTTTTAGAAAACCCTAGTTGGAAGTGAAGAACCTTTTAGGAGAAAATTAAAAACCTTTAAGGAAAACCTCATAATAACTTGTCACAAGCACACATCTAGGGTAGATCTAAAAGAATCGAAAGTTTCTAATATTAGGGTTTTACAGAAAACCTCAGAGAAGATGAGAAAGACCTCGAACAACACTGGCTGAGCGTCAGGGTCATAAACCATACTCGGAATCAAGCTTTGGAGGCTTGAAGTAGACAGGAACACCATGGGTGTAAGTAGACAGGTTCTCGCCCTTCGAGGGCCTTAGGGATGACAACACCGGCCTAAGAGAGCCATAAGAAGCAGGGGTGATGGAGGTTTCAGGATCTCCGGCGAGGGGTGGCCGGAGAAGATGAAGAGAGCCATCGGAGCTGAAGAGACAAAAGTCTCTAGAAGAGACTAGAGAGAGAGAGAGATAAGAGTAGCGAGATGTGAGTCGGTGAGAATGAGAGGGGTTGGTGGGGTTAGTTTGAATTAATTAAAGAAATAGGAATCTGGGCCGTTGATATGATTGATCAATGGCTCAGATTGGTTTGGGGTAGGGTCGTGTATGGAACTGGGTTTGGGCTGGGTATTTAATTGGGCTGAAGGGTTGGGTATTGGGTTGGTTTAATCTGATGGGTTGGGTTTAAAAATAGGCTAAATTTTAAATAAAATGAGGCTATTAATTAAATACCCATAAAATCAAATAAATAATTACTAAAATAGCCAATAATTATGTAAAAATAATATTAATGCCACATAGATGACAATTAAGGTAATTAGATAATACTAAAATACAAAAATGACTGATTATCGAATTAAAATAGCTTAAATGCGCAATTAGGCCAGAATTGCAAAATTTGTATAATTATAGTTAAACAACACCTAATTAGTTAAATTTTCAAATACTTAAGAACTAATAAAATTAAATATGATAAAAAAATGACATATTTAGTTGGGAAAAATTTTGAAATTATTTATAATATAATTTATGAATAATTACTGAATATAGAAATACTAAATAAATAGAAAACTGAGTTGATAAAAATACGAAAAAACTGTGGAAAAATACCACCCACATAAAAATGATTTTAAAAGTAATATGTAAGTTTGAAAAATAATTTTGAGGAAAAATTGGGTATTAACACCACCCAAACAGCTAGGGGTGGAGGCTAGACCGCTAGGGACCTCCCTAGAGGGGGAGGTCGTGCAGGTGGTGGCCAGGCTCGTATCTATGCACTTCCAGCCAGGCTAGATACTATGGCCTCCGATGCAGTGATCACATGTATTGTCTCATTATGTCGCCGAGATGCTCTGGCTTTATTTGACCATGGTTCTACGTATTCCTATTTTTCTTCATATTTTGTCCATTATCTGGATATGACCCGTGAGTCTCTAGTTGCATCGGTTCATGTGTCAACTCCGGTGGGCGATACTATTATTGTGGAATGTGTGCATCGGTCATGTGTGATATCTATTGGGGGTCTGGAGACCCAAGTGGACCTATTGTTATTCAGCATGGTTTTTGATGTGATATTGGATATGGATTGGCTATCTCCGTGTCACGATGTTCTTGATTGTCACGCTAAGACCGTGACCTTAGCTATGCCAGGATTTCCGAGGGTTGAGTGGAGAGGTTCTTCTGAGTATGTGCCTAGCAGGGTGATTTATTACCTGAAGGCTCAACGTATGGTTGAAAAGGGGGTGTTTATCATATTTGGCTTTTGTGAGGGATGTCAATGGTGAGACTCCTGCTATTGATTCGGTTCTTGTGGTCCGAGATTTTCCGGACGTGTTTCCTGCAGACCTGCCAGGCATGCCACCTGGCAGGGACATTGATTTTGGTATTGACCTGGTTCCAGGAACTCAGCCTATTTCTATTCCACCTTATCGTATGGCACCAGTGGAGTTGAAGGAATTAAAGGAGCAGCTTTATGAACTTCTAGATAAGGGTTTCATTAGGCCTAGTCTGTCACCTTGAGGTGCTCCTGAGTTGTTTGTGAAGCAGAAGGATGGATCTATGCATATGTGTATTGATTGTCGGCAGCTGAACAAGGTTACGGTGAAGAACCGGTATCCCCTGCCTCGTATAGATGACTTGTTTGATCAGTTGCAGGGTTCCAAGGTATTTTCCAAGATTGACTTGCGTTTTAACTATCATCAGTTGAAGATTCGGGGGCCAAACATCCCGAAGACTGTCTTCAAGACTAGATATGGTCATTATGAGTTTTTGGTTATGTCATTCGGGCTGATTAATGCCCCAGTGGCCTGTATGCACTTGATGCACAATGTGTTCCGGACCTATCTTGACTCCTTCGTCATCGTGTTTATTGACGACATTTTGGTGTATTCCCGATCTTGGGATGACCATGAGCAACATTTGACAGTTGTGCTTCATACTCTGAGGGAGAAGAGGTTGTATGCAAAAATTTTGAAGTATGAGTTCAGGCTTGATTCAGCAGCTTTCTTGGGGCACGTGGTGTCCAGCGATGGTATTCAGGTTGATCCGAAGAAGATAGAGGCAGTGCAGAGCTATCCTAGACTGTCATCAGCTAGCTAGAAGTATTCTCATATATTGTATAACCTATGAATAGACTAACCCAAAAGGGTGCTTAGTTCAGGTGGACTGAGGAGAGCTTTCAGAAGCTCAAGTCAGCTTTGGCCACATCTCCGGTATTGGTTTTGCCAACGGGTTCAGGTTCTTATACAGTTTACTGTGATGCCTTGAGAGTTGGACTTGGGCGGTATTGATGCAGGACGGTAGGGTGATTTCCTACGCATCCAGAAAGTTAAAGCTGCACAAGAAGAATTATCCAGTGCACGATCTTGAGCTAGCATCCATTGTCCACGTCTTGAAGATTTGGTGTCATTATTTGTATGGAGTGCATTGTGAGATTTTTACTGATCACCGTAGTTTTCAGCATCCGCTTAAGCTGAAGGACCTAAATTTGCATCAGAGGAGATGGTTGGATCTCCTCAAGGATTATGAAATCACCATTCTATATCATCCAGGTAAAGCCAATGTAGTGGTCGACCCCCTGAGTCGTAGAGTAGAGAGTTTGGGGAGTCTAGCCTACCTTCCAGCAGGAGAGCGACCTTTAGCACTTGATGTTGAGGCTTTAGCGGGTCGGTTGGTGAGATTAGATCTATCAGAGCCCCGGCGGGTATTGGCTTATGTAGCCTCCAGATCTTCTCTTTATGATCAGATTACATCACGCCAGTATGATGATCCACACTTGCTCTTTCTTCAGGATAGGGTCTGTCGCGGTGATGCTAGGGATGTGGTTATTAGTGATGATGGGGTCATGAGGATGCAGGGCTTGATTTGCATTCCCAATATGGATGGGCTTCGAGATTTGATTCAAGCCGAGGCCCATAATTTGCGGCATTCCATCCATACGAGTGTCGCAATGATGTATCAGGATGTTAGACAACATTATTGGTAGAGGCGGATGAAGAGGGATATTGTTGAGTTTCAGGCTCGGTGTCTCAACTGTCAGCAGGTCAACTATGAGAACCAGAGACCAGGTGGATTACTTCAGAGATTTGATATTCCAGAGTGGAAGTGGGAGCGGATCACTATGGACATCCTAGTTGGGCTTCCACGGGCTTCGAGGAGGTTTGATGCTATATGGGTTATTGTGGATCGACTGACCAAGTCTGTGCACTTCATTCCTGTTGGTATTACTTATTCTTCTGAGCGGATAGCTGAGATTTATATCAGGGAGATTTCCCAATTGCATGGGGTTCCAGTTTCTATCATTTCCTACAGAGGTACTCAGTTCACAACTCAGTTTTGGAGGTCCGTGCAGATGGAGTTAGGTACTCAGGTTGAGTTGAGCACCGCGTTTCATCCTGAGACCGACGGGCAGTCAGAGCGCACTATTCAAATTTTGGAGGACATGTTGCGTGCGTGTGTCATTGATTTTGGGGGTTCATGGGACCAGTTTCTGTTGCTTGTGGAGCTTGCATATAATAATAGTTATCAGTCGAGTATCCAGATGGCTCCGTATGAGGCTTTATATGGTAGTAGGTGTAAATCTCCGGTTGGTTGGTTGGTTTGAGTCGGGCGAGTCTAGGCTGTTGGGCACAGACTTGGTTCAGGATGTGTTGGGTAAGGAGAAGTTGATTCTGGAGCGGCTTCGCACGATGCAGTCTAGGCAGAAGAGTTATACGGACCGAAAGGTCCGAGATGTGTCCTTCATGGTTGGGGAGAAGGTGATGCTAAAGGTGTCACCCATGAAGGGTGTTATGAGGTTCGGGAAGAGGGGAAAACTGAGTCCCCGGTTCATTGGGCCATTTAAGGTGCTGCAGAGGATTGGAGAGGTGGCTTATAGACTTGCCTTTCCACCCAGCTTATCGAGTATTATTTCGTGTTCCATGTTTCGATGATTTAGAAGTATGTTGGTGACCCATCTCATGTTTTGGACTTCATCATGGTTCAGTTCGAGGGTGACATGTCATATGAAGTAGAGCCAGTGGCTATTTTGGGTCGTTAGGTCAGAAAGTTGAGGTTTAAGGATATAGCTTCAGTGAAGGTTCAGTGGAGAGGATAGCCGATGGAGTATGCCACCTGGAAGATCGAGTGGGATATGCGGACCAGATATCCTCACTTATTTGAGAGTCCAGGTATGTTTCTAGAACTGTTCGAGGACAAACGTTTGTTTAAGAGATGGAGGATGTAACGACCCGGTCGGTCGTTCCATGAGATTAGCCCCGTTCCCCATGTTTTTGTTTATTGTGTGTTCTTTAGCATAATGATGATGTGTTGGGTCTGTCGGCTGGTTCGGGGTGGTCGTGGTACGAACCGAGACACTTGGTCTCTTAAACTAGATTAATAGTTGGAAAGGCCAGCTGGGAGTTAACTTATTGGTAAACGACCTCGGAATGTAGATTTTATTGTTCAGATAGCTTTTTTAGGTGATTTGGGACTTAGGAGTGTATTCGGAATGTGGTTTTGATGTCCAGGGTAGAATTAGGCTTGAATTGGCGAAATTGAGTTTTTGGTGATTTTTGGTCCGCAGTGGAAAATTAGCTATCAAGGTCGGAATGGAATTCCGGAGGTTGGAACAGGTTCGTAGTGTCATTTTGGACGTGTGTGCAAATTTTCAGGTCATTCGGACGTGTTTTGGTTCGTTTCGGCATCATTGGAAAAATTTAGAAATCTCAAAGATCATAGGCTTGAATCCGATGTGATCTTGGTGTTTTAGCGTTGTTTTGGGTGTTTCAAAGGCTCGACTAAGTTTTGAATAAGGTTATGGGACTTTTTTGTGTTTTTAGTTGGGGTTCCGAGGGGCTCGGGTTGATTTCAGATAGCCATCGAGTGAATTTAAGTTTGAAAATAGCAGCTGATGTTGCTGGTGCTGGTGTTAACGCACCTGCGGATAGGGTACTGCAAGTGCAGGCCCGCAAAAGCGGACGACTCATCGTAGGTACGGATTATTGTGGGTTGGAGGAGTTTCGCAGGTGCGAGGTTTTTAGCGCACCTACAAAGCCGCAGATGCGGAAATTTGATCGCAGGTGCGAAGACTGGTTTTCTAGTGTTTTCCACAGGTGCGCACCTGGGACCGCAGGTGCGGGTCCACAGGTGCGCGTAAGTGGCCGCAGGTGCGGAACCACTGGGTAGGTAGTATAAATACCTGCCTTCGCAAATTTTTTGCATTTTCATCATATTTTGCATGCAGTCTGAGTCTTTTGGGAGCAAATTGAAGAGGGATTTCGAGGGTCTTCTATGGAGGTAAGTTTCTTGGACTAAAAACTCGATTCTATGTTGATATTTGACGGATTAGGCTTGGAATTAGTGGAATTTAATGGCATAAAGTGGGTGTTTAGGCCTTGGGAAATTGAGGCTTATAATTAAGGAATTTAGGGGTTAATTGTGGTCGGATTTAGATGCATTTTATATGTATCGACTCGGGAAAGGATAAGGATATTGTGATGCAATCTTTGCAGAATTCCGAGACATGGGCTCGAGGGCCGGGTTTTGCCAATTTCGGGAATTGTGCCTTATTTTGATAATATTTGAGTGGGCCTTGTACCTTTAGGGTATGTTGATGATATTAATCTTGTTTTTGGTAAGATTCGGAGCAATCGGGAGCCGATTCAAGAGGCAAGAGAATCGCGGATTAGTATTTTTGGCCGGTTTGAGGTAAGTAATGGCTATAAATCTTATCCCGAGGGTATGGAACCCCGGACTTAATATTCGAGAGGCAAGAGCACACGCCGGATGATGAGTGTGTGGCGTGCACTAGTTTGGATTTGGACTTGGTCCTTTCCGCAGCAACCATTGAGTTGCGTATTTACTTTTAAATCGTATGGTAAATCGTGTTTTAAGACTATTGCTATATTTGGGATGCAAGCCGTGTTTGGGGCTTTGTGCCGACTTGTTTAGACCACTTGGGGGATTTTACTGCTATTTTCTCACTGTGTTGACTTATGATTGACACTCGGTTATATTATGTTTAACTGATTTCGAAACTCAGCCTTATTTACACTATCTTGAGATATAAAATGATATTATTGGGTCGAGTACCCCATTTTACTGATAGCCCGAGGTTTTTTTTTTTTAGAGTTTCTGACTGAGTGAGGTTGAGGGCCTGATTATGAGGATATGAGATGCCACATGGTGGCTTGATATTAGCGCTTGGGCTGAAGAAGCCCCTTCAGAGTCTGTACACACCCCTAGTGAGCGTAGGTACCTACTGAGTGAGAGTGCCGAGTGACGAGTGATTGGCAGGTATGAGTGACTGTGAGGTTGCCCGAGGGGCTGATTATGAGTGACTATGAGGTATGCCCGAGGGGCTGATTCTGAGTGATGTTACGCCCGAGGGGCAGTTTCTTATACATGTGTTGCCCGAGGGGCTACTTATGATTTTACCACTTGCACTCTGAACTTATGAAATATGTTTTTCCTGAGGGGCTTTCTATGATTTTTGTATCATTTTTACACTAAACTTCGTGAAAGTTATGTTGAAATTGTTGGCAAGTATATTCCCAAATAAGCGTGTTGATTTAATGTATACACTATTGGAAAGAAAGGTTGTGCTTATTGTGAATTGATGATTTGGTCCTATGTGTTTCTTATTGCTTAGACTTGATTTATTTTCATTACTACTGAGTTGGCATACTCACATTGCTCCCTGCACCCCTGTGTGCAGATACAGGTGTTGGTACCGAGCACTAGTTTTCTTCCTTCTTGCGGAGCCGGAGTTGGGACTTCGAGGTAGCTGCTCAGCGTCCACAACATCTCTTTTCCCATTTTTGGTTTTGTACTAGTTATTCGTTCTGAGGCTTGATGTATTCTGACAGTAGGGTTATTTTGTACTACTCGTAGATGCTCACGACGGTTGACTCAAGGTTTTGGGGTAGTGTATAAACTGTTTTATTCATTTTGTTGATGTGAACTACTTAAGCGAACGATTTTTGTGATATATCGGAACCGTTTTGGAAATTAGTAAAATATTATGTCAGTATGTGATTATTGGCTAGCCTAGTTCCATGTTAGGAGCCATCACGGTCGGCTTAGGATTTGGGGTCGTGACAATAGGGTCTCGAGGGGCTCGGGTAAGTTTCGGGATGGTTTTGGACAATTTTTGGAAGTTTCCATTTCTGATACTTGTTATCGCAGTTTCGATTACATGTTCGCTAATGCAGAGGTTGCATTGGGAATGTCACCTTGCATTTGGGAAGAAAATCAGGGGAATGGACAGTGTCGCATTTGTGATGATGGGGATCGCATTTGCAGGCTTTACATTTGCAACGCATTTGTTCGCGTTTGTTACATCTACAACTGGGTTATAGGGAGGGGTTCCTATATTAAGTCATTTTATTCTATTTTTGACACCTAGACATCGTTAGGAGGTAATTTTTAGTGACTTTCCACCCTAAATCCTAAGGTAATTTTTGTTCACTTTTATTTAATTCCATGATTTTCCACAGATTTTGACTCTTAAAACCCTGATTTCATATGATAGAAATTTGGGATTTTGGGTAAAATTACGAGAGTTAATTTTAGGAATTTAGACCTCCATTTGAGGTTGGATCTTGAAATTAATTATATATTTGGATTCGTGCGGTTATGGTTCTTCTGGATTTTCGATGTGCGATATAGACCTTGTAGGCCTGGGTTGACTTTTTGTTGACATTCAGTATTTTGATAAATATTGAACCTTTATTTATTGCGGATGTTTCCTTTAGCATTATTTGACTTTCCCTAGATGATATTTTACTAGGTTTTGATTGTTTTGAGAAGTATTTCTAAGGAACAAGATTTTGGATTGTGGAATTTGTTTTGGAATGAGGTAAGTGTCTTGCCTAGATTTGTTGAGGGAATTATTCCTAAAAACAAATAATGTTTGCTACATGCAGGGGTGATGAATATGTGAAGTGACGAGCGTATATGCATGTGCCAAATGTATTCATGTTCGGGTAGATTATATGATTCTTTATGCCTTGTTGAACTTTGTGATTTTCAAATAATGGTACCTAGTACTATCGTCAGTCTTTGAGAACACCCTAGTACCCATAAGCTTATCAAACAAATCATCAATGTGAGGCAGTGTATATTTTTTTCTTGATGGGTCAACGGCCTATAGTCAATACACACTCTCATGGAACAATCCTTCTTATTCGCAAACAACACTGGTGCACGCCAAGGTAACACATTAGGCCTCATGAACCCCTTATCCAACAAATTTTGTAGCTTCTCTTTCAATTACTTCAATTCAGTCAAAGCCATGCAGTATGACGGAATAGATATGAGTTGTGTGCCCAGCGCCAAGTCAATACTAAAATCAGTATCTCTATTAGGTGGCATGCCCGGTACATCTGTAGGAAATACATCTAAAAAATCCCTCACTATTGGAGTTGACTCAATAGTAGGAGTATCAGTACTAATATCTACAACAAACACCAAATATTCCAAACACCCCGTCTCAATGCTTGAGCCTTCAGAAATGAAACACTCTGCTAGTAGTATGACCAAAAGAACCTCTCTAATCAAGCCTTGGTAATCTCGACATAGCCAACATCACGATCTTAGCGTGACAACCAAGAATATTATGATACGGAGACAAACAACCCTTATCAAAAATCATATCAAAGTACAACATACTCAGTAAGAGGAGATCAACACTAGTCTCATAACCCCAAATGGTAACCAAACAAGAGTGATACACACGATCTACCGCAATCGAGTGACGAACAGGTGTAGAAACATGAACAGGAATGTCAAGAGAACTAAAGGGAAAATCCAAATGCAATGAAAAGTGTGATGACACATATGAATATGTAGAACCATGATTAAATAGAGCTGATGTATATATTAAACAATACCTTTAACAACTACATCAAAAGCCTCCTCCTTGGCTCTAACCAGAAATACATAAAAATAGGAATGACCCTCGCCCGAGTGACCTCCACCTCGGGAAGTCCCATGAACGACTGAGGTCCCCCTCTATTTGGTGTGACTACTGGTCTAACAACTGGCGCTGGAGTCACAGTTTGAGAACCTCGCGTCATTGTGCCTCTACCACATCTAAAGCAATCTTTCTTGATATGACCCACCTCTTTACACTCAAATTGACCTCGAACTGTGAATGGTTGTTGAAACTAAGGTTTTCTCTAATAACCATAGTATCCACTCGAAGAACCCTACATTTAAGGAGTAAGGTAGGAACTTTGCACCAGTAGTGCAATAAATGAATACTGAATTGGAGTGCCACGAGCGGGCTGATAAGCTGAAACAACTGGCCTGCTAGGATGGCCTCTCTAAGAGTGATCCCTACCTCTAAACGAGGTCCCAATGAAACCACCGGAATGTCGGGCCCTCATGCTCATTATCACCATGGCCTCCCCACTCTTACCCTAAACTCACTCAATCTTGCATTCTATATCCAAAGCCTAAAGGAATATAGTTCCAATCTCTACCTCCCTAGCTGTAACAATCTTGATACCAAAATTCAACCTCTTGATGAACCTCCTCACCTTCTCAACCTCGATAGGGATCAGAAAAGTTGTATAATGGGATAGCTCGGTGAATTTCATCTAACACTCGTTCATAATAAAATGATCCCGCTGATGTTGCTCAAACTATCCAGGCATCTCCTCCCTCTTCGTGAAGGGGATGAACTTCTTTAAGATAAGATGTGAAATCAAACTCCAAGTGAGTGGAAGTGACCCAACTATCCTGCTACACTCATATGACTTCCACCACTTATTAGATGGATCCTTAAGTTGGAAAGTAGTGAAATTAAGACTATTAAACTCAACCAAACCAAGATTCTGAAAAATATCCTAACAAGCATCTAATAAATCTTATGTATCTGCCAAAGGATTACCATCAAATTGTTGTTGACCCATCTTTCTGAATTGATAAAACCCCCTCTACCACTCCTCAGACATAGAGGCCTCCACTACTGACCTAACATAAACCAATGGAGGATGTCCCCAGTCAGTACCATTCCTGGTGTCTGATAAACACAATTAACTTCTTAGGAGTGAGAGTAGAGGTATTATGTGCCCCTCCCCTGGCATGAGAATTAGCCGGTGCCACATGTAGTACTTCAGTCTGTGCCAAACCCCCACAAGTCCAACCAAATGAAAGGGGAATCCTGAAGTACTGGGGTTGTAATAAAATCCTATTGCACCCATGATGGTCCAACCGACTCACTCTGATCAAGAAATTACTCCTCAATGGGAACTAATGGTGTCTTAATAATGGTTGCTCTAGTATTGCCTCTAACTGTGACGCTTGCTCTACCCCTACCCCTACCCCTACCTCTGCCTCGACTCCAGACTCTCGCCACCCTAGCATGGGTACTGGCACCTTCCAGCTACTCAAAATGAATGTGTTCTCACTATCTGTTGAGAGAATAGAAAGTCAAGGATTCAAACATAAGATCAATAATGTTGCACGATAAAGGAAGAAAAAAAAGATGTTTCCTAACATCGCGTAGCTTATTGGAGATAAGTACACATGTCTCTATACCGATCCGCAAGAATCTACTAGAGGTGCTCGTGACTTATCACACCTATACACCCTAGATCTATGATAATAACATGTCACATTCCAAATTTCCACCTTAGGCTCGTGATGGTGCCCAGTCGTACTGGCTATGCAAACTGTAACTTACCGACCGATATTTTTGAGTTCTAATGCTCTATTTTTTGCAAATCAAGGCTTGTAGTAGGTTCATTGAATTTTTATGACCTGCGTGCATCATTGGTTATGGTTTCCATGATGTTTGGGGGGGGGGGGTTTAGGTAAATTATCATTTTGGAATATTTAAGTTGGAAGAATTGACCAAGGCTTGACTTTTAAATAAACGATCTCATATCGAGATTTGAGGGTTGTAGTGGGTTGCTATAGTGATTTTAGATTTAGTCTTATGCTCAAATTTGGATTTGGAGGTTCCTAGGTTGTTTTACCTCTATTTGGCAAAAGTTGGGAAGTTCAAGGTTGGAAAAGTTCTTAAGTTTGACAGGGAGTTAACATTGAGGCTATCAGATTCGTATTTTTTGTCCAAGAATTGGAATACATTTGTTTCATTATTTTGGCCAAGTGTGCAAAATTTTGTGGAATTCTGAGTTGCCTTAGTAGGTATCGGACGTTCGGTTCGAAGTTAGAAATTTGAGTTTAAGAACATTTGTAATTCTTGAGTTTTTATTCTAGATTCTTTATTTGTGATGTTTTGAGAATATGAGAAAGTTTTTTTTTTATATATATACATGTTTGGATGCTTGAATGGGGTCTCAAATGGCTCGGGGTAAGATTCGGGATGATTTTGGACAACTTTTGGGAATTTTGACCTACATTTCTGGTTGGATCTTAAAACTAAATATATAATTGGACTCGTGGAGTTATGGGACATTGGAATTTTCAATATCGGATTTAGATCATGTGGGTCCGGGTTGACCTTTTGTTGACTTTTGGGAATTTGACAAAGATTGAACCCTTATTGATTAGAGATGTTTTCTTTAGCATTTTTTGAATTACTTTGATGATATTTGGCTAGGTATTGAGGAGAATTTCTTAGGAAGACGATATTGGATTATGGAATTTGTTGCAGAATGAGGTAAGTGCCTTTCATAGCTTTGTTGATAAAATATTTCCTATAAAAATAATATTGTTTACAACATGTAGGGTTGATGCATATATGAGGCGGCGATCATATATGCACGTGTCAGAGTTATCCATGTTCGGAGTAGATTATATGATTGTTTGTTCCTTGTTGAACTTAATAATTTTTTTGACTTATGTTGTACGTGATTTTAATGATAAAATGAGTGCAAATATCAATGCTAGGGACCATGCTTTAGCTTGTTGCAACTTGATTAAATATGATGGACCATTTGTTAGACTGTTGGTGTGCAAAACATGGTCGTAACAATACTTATATCATGAGCACATGCCTATATATGTCGTTATTGAGATACTAGGGTTCCATATTTATGGTGAAGATCATGCTTGAGATTTGTTGAGATACATGAACAATGGGGTTCTTGAAGTTCATTGATTTATTTATTTGTGCAAAAGATGTAATTATCAATCACGTGGTATCTCATGCTTAATCACTCTTCTTGATGTTATCCATGCTTCCTACCTTGCTTGGTGTTGATGTATACATGTTTGGTGAGGAAGAGTAGATTGCACGAATGGTGTTTTTTGTGCTTGTGAGGAAGACTGATTTATGCACGAAGGGTGTGTTTGTGCCTCTTGACATTATTATTTATGCATGAATAGTGTTTTGTGCTTCTTAATATTATTATTATTATTGCACGAAGGATGTTTCGTGCTTGGTGAGGAAGAGCAATATGATGGGTGTTTCCGTGCAAGTGAGGATGATACTTCATAGCACGAAGGGTGTTTTCGTGCAAGCGACGATGAGAGACATGCATTATATTTTGGTAACTTTCGCTCACGTATACATTTATGCCTTTAACTAGAGTTGTTGTTTCACCAATGGTTTCTATTTTTCTTGATATCATTATTAAGTCTACAACTTTTAACTTAAATATTAAATGTTCCATCTATTCCTTCTACATATTTGTTATATTCTATCTATGCCTTCTATTATTTTTATTATAGTTACATTCACGCTTCCTTACTTGATTATTATATTTACATCTATGCCTTCTAGCTTGTTTTTGTCATTTTGTATATACCTTCTACCTTGGTAGCTACCAAAATCCATATTGTCCTGCCTTATTTGCTATTATTACTTCCACGCCTCCTACCATCTCTTTTACCATTAGCTATATGCTTGTGCCTTATTTGGTACTATTACTTGTGTACCTTTTACTTCGTTATTACAATTATTTGTATTCTTTCTGCCTGGTTGGTACTTTTATACATATGCTTGGTTAGTATGAGATTAATTCACGAAGGATGTTTGATGGTAATCCATAATCTCATGTATTACTCACTTATTGCACTCCAATACACTGTATTTTACTTGTGTTGAGCTTTAATTGTTAGCGTGTTTTTACTTATTATGTGTTTTATGCCTTGAATGAGTGATTTCGAGTTATGTAGGTGTTGTGGATCTAAGTTGAGCTATTTGGAGCTTTGAAGTATGAGTAAAAGCCCAACGGATTAAGTCGGGATCGTGTTGTGGGGTCGAGGACCAATTCTGGACGCCAACAATCAAGGTTAAAGCAACACTCTAAGAAATTTACACTACCACAGCGTGTGGGGAGGCGCATGGTGTGCCGCAGCAGTGCAAACTCCTTCTGCCTCGCAAATATTGGGCTCCCTAATAAGTACCACAAATGCCCCATATAGCGCGTCGCCCCATGCAATGCGCATGTGTATTGTTTCCAGAGATATTGTCCTATTTCGGCAAGGAAAGGGTGGTTTCGTCTGGGTCCGACCCTACTTGGTAGAAGTACATGGAAAAATAATATTTTCTGGACTTTTGACATACTTTCAAGCTAGGGAGTCTAAGGAGGAGGTTGAAGAACACAAGCACAAGGATTTCGTCATCTATTCCTCACTCAAGAACCGAGTTTGGATTAAATTTATGTTTTCCAATTTTTTATGAATTTCTCCATATATATGGAGTAGTTCCCTTTAGGGTTGATGGATTTTGTGTATTGATGATTGTTTGTGGGTTATAACTCTATTTTTATGCATTGAAGCATTTTGGATGATTTAATTGCTACATTCACTAGTTCATCTAATCAAGAGAGACATAACTTGTGATATCTTTGCATTATATTGTTGGTTGAGTTCATAGATTCTTGTACGTAATCGGAAAAAGCAAGTTGAATCATTGATTAAACCTAGTTGGGAGAATGATTGAAAGAGGTTTTCCTAAAGACCAATCCACTATGCATTCTTGCATATCTTCACATAACATAAATTGGTTCATCTCGTGAGGTTGAGACTAAATCGAGAGAGGAGTTCCTGCTAAACGTTGAACAAATAATCGAGTGAATTTACGAGAGTCACTTAAACATTAGAAGTGAATTAACTAGATTTAGATCCCCGAACAATTATCTTGCACGTATCTGTCAAAACCCTGTCTTCTCCCACTGATAACCTTAATTGCTTATTCTTTGTTTCAATTGTCTCTAGTCAATAGCTTTAGATTCTTAGTTAATTTAGTATTAATCATATAAAATCTCACATGTTGATCCACTTAGATATCAATCAAGTTAGGAACTATGAGAACATTGTTTAATACCAATCCATGTGGATACAATATTATACTGTACTATCTTTGATTAGCAAGGATAATTTAAGTGTGTGTTTAGCGCTCGTCAAATTTTGGCGACATTGCTGGAGATTGGCAATCAATAGTGTTTGAAATAGTTTGTAGTTCTAATTAAGGAGTTTTTCCTTTTTCTTTTTCTTTTTCTTTTTCTCTTTTTATGTTTGGTGTTCTTTATTTGTGCACAGGTTACAGGTTATGGTTCGTGCATGACTCGAGCTTCTACGAAGAAGTGCTACCATACTAGCCAAAATTAGAAAGACAACTGCGACAACTAAGGAAGGAAAGAAATCTCACCGAGACACTAGAAAGGTTGGGCAATTTCAATAAAAGAAACTATGGCCGGAAATGGTGATGAAGAGGTAGATTTGGCTACAAGATAAGCATCCCAATAACGAGATAAAGTTGCACAGGATGCTGATGAAGTAGCTATTAGAGCTGCACTGAATATCCATGAAGAAGAGTAGGTTTAGAGAATTAATCAAAACCAACTCTTGGTTGCAGACCAGTTCGGAAATATAGCTCCCAAGCCTGGGAGATCACTTGGATATTATGCTAGACCGGTCTACAATCAAGGATTATCAAGTGTTAGACCACCTCCACTTGCATCTAACAATATCGAGTTGAAGCAAGGGTTGCTTCAAACCATTCAGGATTGTTGTGTCCTCAGAAGGAAGATGAACGAAGATCCAAACACACATCTGATGGACTTTAAGGACATTATTAAAAACTTTCAATATAATGGGGTGTCACAAGATGTATTGTACTTAAGGGCATTCCCCTTTTCACTTAAAGATGATGCAAAGTAGTGGCTTCGAAGCTTGCCCACGGGATTGATTAGAACATGAGATGAGATGACCAAAAAATTCCTTGATAAATATTTCTTCGCAGCTAAGACATGCAAGGTCAGAAGAGAAATCCATAACTTTTTCCAGAAAGAGACTGAAAGTGTTTCTGAAACATGGAAGAGGTTTAAGGAGATAGTGATAAAGTATCAACATAGCGGAATTGAACTCCGGATGCAATTCCAGCACTTTTGGGATGGATTGGCTCCGGCCTCGTGTAGAACATTGATCAATGCAGACAGATTCCTTTTGATGAAGAAGACTCCGGAGGAGATAGTTATAATTCTTCATGAGTTATCTGATGATGAAAATTAGTGGCCCTTTGAGAGTGGTGAAAGAAGAAGATCAAGTAGTATTTACCAAGTTGATGCTAATAAATCTGTGCATGTACAACTTGATGGTATGGCTAAATAAATACAAAAGCGACCTTTGCTACGATACAAAGTGAGCTTCAAGCGGCTTGTGATATATGAGTAAGAGGAAAAACTACTCGTGAGTGTCAAGCCTCAACCAAGGAAGTGAATGATGTGGGAAATTATAGTTTTAATGTAAATGGTCATAAGCACCTGGATTTTCATGGAGTTCACATGGGGGTATCGCAAATTCATGGTAACAAAACAACCCCAGATTCCAGGGACAACGAGCTCCTAGGCTTATGAATCAACAGAGGCCAATTTTAGCTGCAATAGCCTAATTAGCCTGGTTTAGAAAATTTAGTGAAGGCATTTATTGTGAAAACCGATGAAAGATTTGAAGTACAAAGGGAAGAAATTCGAAATTTAGATAAGTAAGTGGGACATATTGCAATAATATTATCTGAGAGGATTCCAGGAACGCTGCTGACTGATACCGAAAGAAATCCAAAGAAAATAGTGGATGTTCTAACTTGGAGAGGAGGGAAAGTGTTGAATGTTCTTACCCCAACCCAAAAAGATATGAAACTTGAAAAAGAAAGCGGGGAGCAACTGAAAAGTGGTGTTTATAAGAAGAAGAAAGGATCGAAGGAAGCTGCGAAAAAGAAGAAGGAAAAAAATTCAAGAAGGGAGGAATCTGATGAAAGCAAGCATATGCCTACTCTACCTTTCTCCTAGAAGCTATATACAAAAAACTTGGACAAGCAGTTTGGAGTTTTCTGGATGTGCTGAAAAACGGTCATGTAAGCTTACCATTCACAAAAGTGCTCTCATAAATGCATGCCTATGCTAAATTCAAGTGAAGAAGAGGAAAACAGAGGAAACCCCATTGACAAGCTAACAGAGCATTGCAACGCGATATTGCAGAATAAACTCCCACAAAGAAGTGGAGATCCAAGGAGTTTTACAATACCTTGCTTTTTAGGAATTATTAATTTTGATAAATCCTTATGTGATTCTGGTGCCTCAACTAATTTAATGCCTCTATCTATCTACTAGAAACTAGAGAAGGAGATTAGGGAGATAAGGTATGAACCTATATCTTTGTAGATGGCAGACCCAACGACTCTAATACCCGAGAGGATAGTGGAAGACGAGTTAGTTCGGGTGGATAAGTTTGTATTTCTTATGAATTGTTTAGTAGTAAAGATAGAGGGAAACAGGAAGGTCCTCCTCATCATAGGAAGACCACTCTTAGCGAAGAGCAGAGCAATATAAAAGAGAAAAAACTCATGCATAGAGTGGGTGAGGAAACATTAACTTTTAAGATGGATGTAGCAAAGGGGGCACAAAGGGACAAACCATCAATGAGTGTTGATTGGAAACTAAAGGCTCGAAAGAGAAGGTTACTGTGAGCGATAAAGAAAAGTGTGGGGTGTACCTAAAGAATTCCTAGATTAGGCTATCTACATGGACGTATGCATTACTTGGGGGATCAAATACAGAGGTAGAGAAAAAAAACATAAAAACTCTAAAGTTTCAATTTTCCCGATGATGGTTATCGTCGACAAGTTTCTTGAGGGATCAAAGTCGAAAGCAAAACCTTGTGCAATTATTTGAGTTGAAGGCAACGTCTCTTGACTTTTTTGTGCCTTGATAATAGTGAGTGCTTTAGTTGTGACACTAAGGCTTGGTTATTGACTCTTGTATAAGTACCTTGAATTATATGATCTTAACTTCGCTTAATTACTTTTACTATAGTGTCTTGATGAGTATGATCCTAAGTTATTTATATGTCGTGTGTGTGTGAGCTTTGTGCTATTTTGTGCATTGCATTTGATGTCTAAAACTTGTCCCACGTGTTTGCAAAGCCAAATAGCAGTTTTGTTCAGTCTAGGAAGTGATATAGGTGTTTCTTTATTGAGCCACATATATGTTTACCTGCCTAATTGTTATGTATCTTAGTTAACCTTTTTGATCATGTAATCCTATTTCTTTGGAAACCATATTTCAATCCTTACCCATTTGTTTGAATTGTCATTCTATTTGAACCTTGTACCTTTCGTGAGCACTTAAATTTGTTATGAACTTTGTAAAAGTTAAAGTGTAGGGTGTCGATTTGGATTTTGAGTGGAACTATTGAGACAAGGAGAAAGGTGCAATGTTTTGAAAAAGTAAGAGCCCCTTGAATTGAAAAACAAAATAAGTTGTCAAAAATATTCCTTGATAGTGGTGACTCTTGATATAATTGTGCTTAAAGAAGTACGGAGTTGATGTATATTGATGTGAAGGTGGAGTTATGGTTTGACATAAGTGTGGGGTTTTGAACAGTTAGTTGTATGTATTAAAAGTGCTTAGGGAGTTGTAGTCTCTCTTATATCTAAATGTATCCTACCCGCCCCCAGCCTACATTACAACAAATTAAAGTCCTACTTGATCCTTGACTGAATGATCTCAATTAGTAGAGTAGTACACTACGGTCAAGCCTATGGTTCGTCTTCTGTGGCATATGATTATTGTTTATGAGAGTGAGTGAACACTTTCTATCCTGAGTTCCTGATTGTTTTTAAATTTTATTGTGTGCGAAACTACTCCCTATTGTTTTATGAGGGTACTTGTTTCATGAAGGAAAGGTAATGTGGTTGATATATTTTTTAGAGTAAGTTTGCGGGTTGTGAAAAATGTGTGGTTCTTTTGAGTCAAATCTTGAGGCGAGGATGTTACGATATTGCGCTTAATCTATTTTAAATAGTCTTGGTGTGATGAGTTAGGAGAGTCGTTAAAAAAGGTCATGTCTATATGAAGTGTAGTTTGATTGCTCGAGGACGAGTAATGGTTTAAGTGTGGGGTGTTGATGGTAGGATATAATCTCGTGTTTTATGCATTGCACTCTAATTCACAGCACTTTACTTGTGTGGAGCTTTAATTATTAGTGTTTTGCACTTATTGTATGTTTTACGCCTTGTAAGAGTGATTCCGAGTTATGTAGATATTATGGAGTGAATTTGATCTATTTGGAGATTTGAAGTCTGAGTAAGAGACCAAAGGATTAATCAAGGATCGTGTTTGGGGGTCGAGGACCAAGTCTGGACGTCAAAATCAAGGTTGAAGCAACACTCTGAGGAATTTGCACTTCCACGACACATGGGCCGTCGTGAGGTGCACCTCAGCAGTGAAAAGACTTGTTGCCCTGCAAATGTTGAGCTCCCTGATAAGTCCCAAAAATGCTCTGCATGGGGCGTTGCCCCATACGGTACACCTGTGTATTTTTTCTAGAGCTATTGTCCTATTTCGGCTAGGAAAGGGTGGTTTCGTTTGGGCCCGACCTAACTTGGTATAAATACATGGAAAAACGTTATATTATAGACCTTTGGCACACTTTTGACCTGAGGAGGCTAATGAGGAGTTGAAAGAACACAAGAACAAGGATTTCATCATTCCTTCCTCACTCCGAGATTGGATTGAATTTTTGTTTTCCTATACTTTAATTATATATGTGTTAAATTTCTCCATATCTATGGAGTAGTTCCCTCAAGGGGTTAATGGATTTGGTGTATTGATGATTGTTCGTGGATTATAACTCTAGTTTTATGTATTGAAGTGTTTGGATGATTTAATTGATGCATATATACTCAATAGTTCATATAATCGAAAGAGGCGTAACGTGTGAAATCTTTGCATTATATTGTTGGTTGCGTACGTAGATTATTCTAAGTAATCGAAAGAGACTATATGAATCATGGATTAAACCTTGTTAGGAGAATAATTGAAATAGGTTTTCCTCAAGACAAGTCCACCTACACATTCTTGCATATCTTCACACAACTGAAATTGGCTCATCTCGTGAGGTTGAGACCTAATCGAGAGAGGAGTTTCTGCTAAATGTTTGAACTATTAATCAATTGAATTCAAGATACTCACTTGAACATTATGAGTGAATTAACGAGAATTAGATCCGGAAAAATTATCCTATCCTGTCAAAACCCTATCTTCTCACATTGATAACCTCAATTTCTTATTCCTTGTTTTGGTAGTTACTAGTCACCAACTTTAGATTCTTAAGAACTACAAGAATATTGTTTAACTTGTAAAGACCCGTAAAATTTCAAGTCTAAAAACAATGCCCGAATGGGTTCCCATGTGGTTATAACTGTATAAATTCTTAAAACAAGCCCTTAGATGGAGTAAAAAGTACCCCAGGACTTAAAAGATAAAATTTTCCAGATTTGCGCAGGTCTGCAGTCCACTATGTAAGCTCAGATCAGGTATGCGGAC
Organism: Nicotiana knightiana; assembly: GCA_005239525.1. Taxonomy (NCBI): domain Eukaryota; kingdom Viridiplantae; phylum Streptophyta; class Magnoliopsida; order Solanales; family Solanaceae; genus Nicotiana; species Nicotiana knightiana. Next base: position 127,254 of record ML425812.1, on the reverse strand, counting down.
CGCATAGTGGTCGCATACTTGGACAGTTTGCTGTCCATTTTGAGGACAGCTATGCGGCCTAGAATACTATCGCATTTCACTAATGCGGACCACACAGTTGTCGCATTCTTGCACCTTGATTTTCGCGGAGGGAGTTATGCGACGCACTATTCGATCGCATAATAGGTATGCAGACCGCATAGTGGTCGCACACCTGGGCAGTCTGCTTCTCTGTTTGGCGCAGCTGAAGGCCACTTATGTGATAGGTATGCGGACTGCATAACAGGAATGCGCTCGCATTCCTGACCGCACACCTGCTTCGTGGCTTCTAATTTCTATTTTTAAAACCAGACCCCCAGTTTAATAAAACACCCCTCCCCTTCATTTTTAAAGGCTATCTGATTAAAATAGAGAGAATTGAGAGTGGGTTCTAGTGAGAGAAGTCCCCATCTTCCCCAAATTGGTCCTCCATCTCTACTCGGGCCTGGAAGTAATCGAGTGGTCGTCATCTTCTTCACCATAAGAGGTAAATCTTCACCCTATTTCCCCAAATTTTCAGGTTTTGGCTAAAAATGCAACACATTAATTGGTTCTTGATGTTAAAAGCTAAGACATTGCATGCATGTGAATAATCTACCATAATCTAGCAAAGGGAAGTAAGCTAGGACAATCTTTCACTAAAAAGGGCTAGTAAATCTAAGGGATCACATAGTGTTCGGTAAAATGCCCAAATGAGTTCATGATTTCTAATTCTAAGTGTAATCATGGCATCTTGTAAATTAGATTGGAGGCGATAGAAGGTTCGGTGGGTTAAAAATAGATATTAAAGGGGAAATTTTGACTCGAGGCATATATGTCTAACTTTAATCTTCCTAGAGTCGCCTTGTTGGTGTCCGAGCATTCGGTATGAGTTTCTGGCGTATGCATATGTGAATCGATTGTTCCAGTGTGTTGAGGAGTAAGATTTTGTTCTCTGATTGTCCTAGTTGATTACCATGCCACCATGCTATATGAGATTATGAAAAGGTGATTTCTTTGTGCTTATTCCATCATGTGCAAAGCTCGTTAAATTTTGAACACATCGGTATGAGAGGATGTGCTGCAAAACGAAAGAAATGATAAAGAAACAAATTGTTGAATGTCTGTAATTGCTAAATGCTGTGTAGAAAATGATGGAAAGTGTTGACCCAAGTCACTGTATGGTTTTGAAGATTGAAAAATTCCTACCCAGTTAGACCAGGTCCATCAGGGCAAACATGTCGAACGAACTAATTGGCACAAGAACCGTACATGCACAGGAGATAAACGTGATCTGTGAATTATCCATGATTCAAGAGGTTGTCTCCTAATGTGAAAAGGTTGAAAATTGATAAGGGGTTAGAGTTCGAGTTCAGCAAGGACAGAAATAAAGGAAGGAAGTTGAGATAAACACAAACTCTTCCACCAAGGAAGAGTTGCATTAGAACTAAACAACAACATTTTAACTTCTGGCGCAATATAATGTTGAAGTATTTCTACTGAATAATTATTCACACAAAGACAGAATCAAAGCAAGAACTGAAGGCAACATTACTAAAGAAATTTTGCAAGCAGAATCCTTGTGCGATACAAAGGCTACTGACCAGCTAGAAGAACCAGTTCCATCTGTTTGTCTTTCTAGTCTAGTTGTTTGTAATAGATAATCTAATATTGTATCTTTCAGTTTTATTAGAAGATATTGTAATAGGTACACACTGTTTAAGTTAGAATTAACTTGAAGCTTGTCGCAATTAGCTAGAGGCTAGTTTGCTACAAATGGATTAGAGTTAGTCCTTAGGTTTACAACAGAGTTTATTTTGTAAATGCATTTTGGCTCAGAGTTGTAGTGAAGAGTTTGGGAAAATCCTACTGAGGATTAGGTCGTGGTTTTTTCACCTTTTGAGCCATGTGTTTTCCACGTAAAACTTTCTATGTTTTTACTTTACTGCATTTATTGTTCCGCATTAGTAGAAGTTGGAACACCAAGAAGAACTAGGTTCTGCTATTGAGACAGCACTCAAAAATTGGACACCACAGAAACCACCCTCTTTCTTGTGTGGTATTGACGTATAAAATATCAATTTGGTATCAGATCAGGTTATCCTTGAAAAGGCTAACACTTTGGAAAAGCTCAAAATAAGTGCACCACCAGGAAACTAGGAAGGTGAATCAACTGCAAGGCCACCACTCTTTAATGGCCCGTATTACTCTTGGTTGAAGAACAGGATGAATGACCACCTGATTAGAGAAGACTATGAACTCTGAGACATGATCACTGATGGTCCTCTAGCTAGCATGACGAAGACTGCTGAAGGTGTAGATGTACCAAAGAGTAGAGTTGACTGCATTGCTGAGGATCTGAAGAAATGGAGAAGAATGCAAAGGCCAATAAGTGGCTAGTGTGTGGACTAGGTCCAGACGAGTATAGCAGAATCCAAAGTTGCACCACTACCAAAGAAATCTGAGATACCTTGCAAGTATCCCATGAAGGAACACCTCAGGTAAAAAGATCAAGAGGTACTCGTTTATTTTCAAAGAATGAAAACTTCACTATGAAAGAAGGGGAGACAATCCAAGAGATGTACACAAGGTTCACAACTTTCACAAATGAACTTAAGTCTCTTGATAGAGTCATTCTTGAAGAGGATAGGGTAGAGAAGATCCTGACAAGGGTCTTACCAATCTACTGGGAAAGAAAAATCACTCTTATCCAAGAATCCAAAAATATGGCAACCCTCAGATTGGATGAACTAATTGGAAAGCTTACTGCCTATGAACTTAGAAGGAACACAATGAAGATGGATGGTCCAAAAATGGAGAGGAGTCTAGCACTGAGAATCACTGAGGGAGCATATCTTGAGGAAGATTAGATGTCCATGATTACCACAAAGAAAAAGCTCCAAAAAGGGAAACCAACGAGGAATGCTACAAGTGTGTAAAGACTGACCATCTTATCAAGAACTTTTCTCAGTGGGAAGTGGAATGCAAAAAAGAGAGATATGAAAGAAGGAATAGGAAGAAGGAACTAGTCCAACCCAAGAAAACCACAACAAAAGCTATGGTTGCTGCTTGGGGGGAAAGTTCAGATGAAGAATCAGAAGATGGTGAGAATGAAGATCAGGCGCTCATGGAAATTTGAGAATCCGATGAGGAATCACATGAAGAACTAGAGGTAAGTATCTCCCATCTTAAAAATAAAATAAAGTTCCTATCTAAGGAAAAACTCTCTGAGTTGCTACTTGATTTCATGGATGATTCTGAAGAAACAACCAAAGAGAAGGAACAACTCTATACAGAATGTGAAATGCTAAAAGCAAAATGCATGAACCTGGAAATCAGAGTAAGTGAATCTGAAAAGAGAAACATTGTCTTATTAAACCAGGTTCATCCACTTGAAACTGAGATTCTAGAACTAAAATCTGAAAACTTAAAGCTAAAGCTGGGATCCAGTAAAAAGGTTGTTGATCATTATCATATCATGTTAGAAGAAAAGATAAGATGTATGCCAAGGATGAACAGATAAGAACTCTTAAAGAAGAACTTGGCAAAGTCAAATTTGAATTAGATCGAACTTGTAAATGGAATAAATCCTCTGATGCCTTGATATTGCTTCAAGAGAATCATAGTAGCAACTGGAGAGGGATTGGCTTTTGGAGTCAATTGCCCAAGTGGGATCCCATAAGAAAGTATCTCACTCTCCCTGAGAATAAAATCTGCACCCATTATGGTAAGACTGGCCACTACAAAATTGAGTGTACTACAAAAGAGCAGGCCAGTCAAAGAAATGAGAGTTTTGTTAAAAAGAAAAATTGTTTACCAAATTGGGCAGGAAAAAGCTTGATTCATCCATTCTCTCACAGAAAAGGACCCAAACTAGTTTGGGTTCTTAAAACTAACCCCTGATTTCTTTTTGTAGGTTCAAGTGAGATGAGGCAGCCAAATTTGTTATTTGGGTAGTGGCTTCTCAAAGCATATGATAGGGAACATGGAACATTTTCTTTCACTTGAAAGCCTTAAAGGAGGAAATGTCTCCTTTGGAAACGGAACAAAAAGGTGAAGTTATTAGGGTTGGCAAGGTAGGTAAGGATGACTCACGTTCCATTGAACATGTGTAGCTGATAGATGGCTTGAAATATAGCATGATCAGTGTGTCACAACTGTGTGACAGAGGTAACCTGGTTTCCTTTACTTCCACAAAATGTTTTTTGATTAACCTGCTTACTAGCAAGATTGTTTTGCACGGAAAAAGAATGAATAACATCTATGTCATAGACTTGTCCACACTGTCTGAAAATGAACTCACTTGCCTATGTGTGTTGGACAGTGATCCCCTTCTGTGGCACAAAAGACTTGGTCACGCAAGTCTAAATCATCTAAACAAACTAGTCTCTAAAGACTTCGTGGTAGGGCTTCCTAACATTAAATTCAAGGAAGATAATATTTGTGAGGCATGTGCAAGGGGGGAAGCAGGCAATATCTTCTTTCAAAAGTAAGAAAATGGTAAGTACCACCGGGACGTTGGAACGGGTTCATATGTATCTATGTGGTCCTGTGAGAACTCTGAGCAGAGGCGGTAAGAAATATGTAATGGTGCTAGTTGATGACTATTCAAGGTTCACTCGGACCATATTTCTAACATCTAAGGATAAAGAATTTGATATGTTAACCTCATTTGTTAAGAAAATCCAAAATCAGTTAGGAAATCAACTAGCATCAATAAGATCTGATCATGGTACTGAATTTTAGAATGCAACGTTTTCTATGATGAACATTGTATCAATCACAATTTTTCTGCCCCTAGAGCCCCACAGCAAAATGGGGTTGTTGAAAGAAAGAAGAGAACTCTTGAAGATATGGCAAGAACCATGCTTTTTTCTAGCAAACTACCTCATAGCTTCTGGGCAGAAGCACTAAACATTGCATGCTACATAATAAATAGATGCACGACCAGGCCTCTGGTAGAGAAAACTCCTTATGAATTACTTAAAGACAGAAAGCCCAACATATCCCACCTTAGGGCTTTCGGATGTAAGTGCTTTGTGTACAATAATGGCAAAGATTCCCTAGGAAATTTTGATCCCAGAAGTGATGAGGGAGTATTATTGGGATATTCATCACATAGAAAAGCTTATAAAGTGTATAATAAAAGAACTATGTGTGTAGAAGAAGTGTACATGTTGTCTTTGATGAAACTAACACTCTTGCTGAGAGACAGGAACCAGAAGATAAGGAGCTGGGACTGGTGAGGAGTAGTGAAAACATTGAAGAAAACATGGAAGATGGAACACGTGATGGACCAGGTCCAACTACGCCGAGAAACATAATAGGGAGAACTCAACATGTGAACCTTGGCCCTGATCATGTTCCACAACAACAAGACACCATGGAACTATCCAGAAGTGAACAGATGGTTCTCAAACCACACAGTTATCAGAGTTCTCACCCTCTTGAGAACATCATAACAGATCTAACATCTGGAATCAAAACAATATCCTCTTTGAAAAATTTGTGTGCATTTGATGCCTTTCTATTCTTGATTGAACCAAAGAACATTGGTGAAGCCCTACGGGATGCTGACTGGGTAAATGCCATGCAAGAACAGCTGAATCAATTTGAAAGAAGTCAAGTGTGGCACTTGGTAACCAGATCACTAGACAGATCAGTGATTGGCACAAAGTGGGTCTTCAGTAACAAGCTCGATGAGGATGGAACTGTTACAAGAAACAAGGCTAGATTGGTTGTTCAAGGATACAGCCAAGAAGAGGGAATTGACTATGATGAGACCTTTGCCCCTGTGGCAAGACTGGAGGCAATCAGACTTCTTATAGAATTTGATGGACACATGGAATTCACTCTCTATCAGATGGATGTTAAGAGTTCCTTCCTCAATGGCTATTTAAAGGAAGATGTATTTGTCAAACAGCCTCCAGGTTTTGAAATAAAGGAGTCACCTGACTATGTACACAAACTTGACAAGGCTCTTTATGGTCTCAAACAAGCACCAAGAGCATGGTCTGAGCGTCTATCTAAAATCATGCTAGAACATGGATACAAACGAGGTAAAATTGACAGCACCTTGTTCTTAAAGGAAAAAGGTAAAGAACTCCTGGTTGAGCAAATATATGTGGACGATATCATATTTGGGGAGAAATCTGAAAAATTGAGTAAGGAATTTTCTATACTTATGGGGAGTGAGTTTGAGATTAGTATCATGGGTAAGCTAAAATTCTTCTTAGGCATGAAAATCAAGAAAATCTCAAATGGAACAATGATACATTAACAAAACTATGTGAAATAATTGCTCATGAAATTTAAAATGGAAGACTCAAAGGAAATAGACACCCCCATAGCCACAGCTACAAAATTAGATGTGGATGAACCTGGTTCATCCGTTTATTAGAAGCTATATAGAGGGATGATTGGGTCTCTATTATATCTCACTATCAGCAGACCTGATATTCTGTTCAGTGTAGGACTGGGTGCTAAGTTTCAGGCAAATCCAAAGGAGTCCCACCTAACTGCAGTGAAGAGAATTTTGAGATATCTGAAAGGCACCACTAATTTGTACCTTTGGTATACTAAAGGTAGTAATTTCAACCTTGTAGGATATGCTGATGCTGATTATGTATGTTTTCTGGTTGACCGGAAAAGTACTTCAGGCATGGCTCACTTTTTGGGCTCCTGCCTTGTGTCTTGGGCCACCAAGAATAAAAATTCAGTAGCCTTGTCTACTGCTGAGGCTGAATATGTGGTTGCAGCCTCATGCTGTGCTCAGTTGCTATGTATCAAGCAACAACTTATGGACTTTGGTATAGAGGTCAGATGCATTCCTATTTTCTGTGACAACACTAGTGCAATAAGTATGACGAAGAACCCGGTTCATCATAAAAGAACTAAGCACATAGATGTTAGACACCATTTCCTAAGGGATAACTATGAAAAAGGAATGATCTCAATCGAATTTTGTGCTACTGACCAACAAATTTCAGATATCTTTACTAAAGCACTAAGTAGGGAGAATTTTGAGAGAAACCAGCTTGAATTGGGATGATTAAGATCACCAAATTGAAAAACATAAAAAAAGGGAAAAAATGAAAAAAATTATTTTTTTGGCTAGAAACACTAACATAGATAATCAACCAGACTAATCATTGCTCAGTATCATGACTTTACTGCCATACTCTCTTGCCATGTATTAATATGATTCCCTAGTTACTAATGATGTTTTTTTATCTTTGTAAATTGAGGCAAATTAAAGACTTTAACACGATGAACCTGGTTCATCCCTGCTAGTTCTTCTGAGTGACAAGGTACGTGCTCATCTCCATACAATTATTGAATTAATTACAGTCACACATGAGCAGGACTCTATCTATATTTTGTACATTTCATATTCTTTGTAGTTATCCCTAAATGAACCCGTTCCAAGAAGTCCCATCGGTACTCAATTAGCCTAGAGTTAGGGAATTCTTAACTGTCTAATCAATGACACTCCTACATCTATTAGACTCCCACCTGAGTAAATGTTCTACCCGTTGTATAATTAATAGCCACATCTTATAAAAGGGCCATCATTACTTCCCATCTTCATAACATAATAAGTCGAACCAAGTTCATTATTCTTCTAACCAAAACTGACAGTGTCTTAACTTCCAAAAATTCATAACAATGTCTTCACCACCCCTGCTTCATCTTCCTACACAAACTCTGATATGGGGAAGAAAATTCGAGTCCTAATTCTCTTTTAGTTTACAGTTCACATTCACTAAACAGATCTTCATCTCCCCCAAAACCCTCCAGTTCTTGAACCCACTCCTGATCCCACACCTAACCCTACACCAGCCCCCATGGCACGAAGAGTAAAAGTTTTTGCCAGAAAATCAGTTGCTTCTGGCTCTCGTGCAAGATTCTTGGAGGAAATTCTTAAAGCCAGCGAGGTTCATGTGTCTGAATCTTCAAGTGAATCCTTGAAATCCGTTAATGGGGATGAAGCACCAGGTTCATCCAGTTCTGAGCAAGGTAATCTTGAAGTTGAATCTGAAACTGATACTACTGAAAAAAGATTTGTGTTGGTTGGGTTAGTTGTTGATGTAGAAGTTCTAGATAGGCAAACAAACCTAGGAAAAATCTTGAGAGAGAGGGAGAAGGAGGTTTGGTAAGGGGATCTGGGGAGGGCGGTGCCACGTTGGCTATTTGTGGCCCCACTCCTGTGATTAATGAAGAAGGAGTCACAGATTTAGGGGGAAGTATTGTTGGGGAAGAAGCAACAGGTTTAGAGAGCCTACAGAAATCAACAGATGAACCTGGTTCATCTATCGAGGAGACATTGGCTGAGATGCTGAGGAAGCTGGGGGAGTCGTACAATCCCAAGAGGAAAAGAACTTCAAAATCAAAGAAGGCTATTACCTCAAAGAAAAGAAAAGTTTCAATATCTGCTGATGTTTCTGCCCCGAAGGTTCGTGCTACAAGAAGTGTTGTTCAACAAGGAGAAGAGGAGTTAGAAAGGGCTCTGAGAGAGATCAAGAAAAAGAAAGCTTCCAAGGGAAAGGAAAAGTTAGGAGAGCCTATTGAGGATGTTAATGCTGATGATGAGACGATGGACCTGGTCCATCATGAGGAGCAGCCGACTCTAGTTGTAGTTGAGACACCCAAGCCCAAGAAGGCTAAGGCTTCTTCAAAGAAGTCAGCTTCTGTGTCTGCCACACCCTCAAGCACTGCTAAAAGGACCAGGTCCAAGGCCAAGAAAGTGAAGGTTGTCGAAGAAGAAAGTGAATGGAGTGGAGGAGAAGAGGAAATCTATGGTGAGAAATCTGACAAACTCGCTAAGTTTGGCAAGCGTACTATTCTTAAAGGAAAGCTGGTGAGAGATCTGGAAGAATCAGGAATGATTTTTTTGTTGAATGGACTGGATGTGCAGGGATGGAAGGACATGGTCCTTCACCTAGAAGGAAGGCTGGCAAGGAATGAACTGGTGGAGTTTATTGGCAATGCAAGTGTAAAGGATGGCAGGGTAGCCTCCACAGTCAAGGGGATTCAGATCACATTTGATGCAAAGGAGCTTGGAGAGATTCTGAATATCCCTGGTGAAGGCTATGATTATTACACTAGGTAAAGATGGCCCAGTCTCGATGGAATGGCCTCAACTCTCAACATCACAATATTCTTTTGTGAAAATGACAAGGAACATGAGCCCAGACCAGTGTACAAAAGTGAAATGAAGCCCCAGAACAAGCTACTCTTCTAATTTGTGAACAAGTTTGTGCTGCCAAGACAAGAGCGTAGGCACATCGCCAGTGACATGGACATAACACTTATGGAGTGCATGTACAGGGGAAAGCAGATTAACTTGCCAGCTTTCATCATCCAGCTCTTGGACAGAGTTGTAAATGGAACCAAAGCACACATTATTCCTTATGGCTTTATTCTGGCAGTTGTGCTTGCCCACTTTGAGGTTCCTGTGAAGAAAGCTGAGATGGCTACTGCTAAGGATTATTTTGGGAAGAACACTTTGCTTACATGTGATTATATTGTCAATGTTCCTGAGGATGAGCCTGGTTAATCTAGGAAGCAGCTAGTCAATAGCAATGTCAGGTTATTGGTGCAGGAAGGAGAGATAAAGGATGCGGAGATCCTTCGATTGAATTCTCGCCTTCATGAGGTTGAAGCTGAGCGGGATGCTCTCAGATCTCAAATAGCAAAGGAGAAGGAGAAAATAAAGGTGTTCTTCAACAAATGCTTTCTCTCCTTCAAGCCAAGACCCCAACCTTATCTGCCCCTCCCCAACCTTAGGAATTCCAGATCTACCAAAAACCCCTCATTTCCCTGTTGTTCTGTTTCTATTTTTGTTATTTTTGCTCATGGTAGTGACAGCTTTAGTTTTTTATGTATGGTGCTTGAATTGCGTGCTAATCAATGAATTCTGCTATTTTTGTTATTGACTTGTCTTAGTTTCTTAGATAGCTTAATTTATTGCTTTCTTTTGATGATTAATCATGTTTGCACCTGCAGTTGCCTCAATGGCCATGAGTAATTGTTAACAAATCTTGTAAGTTTATCATATTGAAACTTTTCGATGATGCCAAAAGGGGGAAGATATGTGTTTTTTCAAAATTTTAATAGTTGTGATATTTATAACCTAATGAACCTGGTCTCTCCATGATAAATGCTTAAAACCATACAAAGTGTTTGAAGATTATACAGGGGTGAGCATAGAGTTTGTCATCATCAAAAAGGGGGAATTTGTTTACCCAAGTCACTGCATGGTTTTGCAGATTGATAAATGCATACCCAGTTGAACCGGGTCTATTAGGGTAAACATCTCGAACGAACCAATTGGCACAAGAACTGTACATGCACATGAGATAAACATGATCTGTGAATTATCCATGAATCAAGAGGTTGTCTCCTAATGCGAAAAGTTTGCAAATTGATAAGGGGTTAGAGTTCGAGTTCAGCAAGGATAGAAATAAAGGAAGGAAGTTGAGATAAACACTAACTCTTCCACCAAGGAAAAGTTGCACTAGAACTAAACAAGAACATCTTAACTTTTGGCGCTATATAATGTTGAAGTATTTCTACTAAAGAATTATTCACACAAAGACAGAAGTGAAGCATCAACTGAAGGCAAAATTACCAGAGAAATTTTGCAAGCAGAATCCTTGTGCGATACAAAGGCTACTGACCAGCTAGAAGAACCAGCTCAATCTGTTTGTCTTTCTAGTCTAGTTGGTTGTAGTAGGTGATTTAATATTATATCTTTCAGCTTTATTAGAAGCAATTGTAATAGGTACACATTGTTCAAGTTAGAGTTAACTTGAAGCTTGTCGCAATTAGCTAGAGGCTAGTTTGCTACAAAGGGATTAGAGTTAGTCCTTAGGTTTACAAAAGAGTTTATTTTGTAATTGATGTTTTGCTAAGATTTGTAGTGAAGAGTATGGGAAAATCCTACTGAGTAGTAGGTCGTGGTTTTTTCACCATTTGAGCCAGGTGTTTTTCACCTAAAAATCTCTGTGTTTTTACTTTGCTGCATTAATTATTCCGCACTAGTAGAAGTTGGAACACCAAGAAGAACCAGGTTCTTTTATTGAGACAGCAATCGAAAATTGGACACCACACAAATCACCCCGCTCTTCTGTGGTATTGAAGTATAAAACATCAGAAAGGAAATGTGGATTTATATAATAGAACCATATGTTGATGGTATGCCGTGTATGACCCACTGTTTGGTGAAGATTACTATGGCCTTGATTTCACATGGTTATTTAGTTGTTACGAATGTATATTCTTGATGATGAAAATCCTTGTGATTGAATTGATTGGTTGATGTTACTATCAAATGTGATTGTTAGGTGGGATAGGATTGCACGTCGCAACAGAAGTAATAAGGGTGTAATGTGATTGTAAGGTGGGATCGGGTTGCACGCCGCAATAGAATTGTACGGTTGGATCGGGTTGCACGCCGCAACAGAATTGTACGGTGGGATCGGGTTGCACGCTGCAACAGGATTGTATGGTGGGATCGGGTTGCACGCCGTAATAGAAGGAATAAGGGTGGAATATGATATTAAGGTGGGATCGGGTTGCACGCCGCAACAGGAGAACGATTGAAATAAGAAACTGTGGAACTCTCATTTGTGTTTCCTGTATCTCTGTGCAGTATTTGTTTGGTTTCTTTGACTGTCTCCTATCTGTGTATTGTTTGAATTTACTTGGAGTAAATCTTGATCATACATACTTGTACTATTCCATTGTACTAACGTCCCTTTTGCCGGAGGCACTACATCTTTTATACGGATGTAGGTTGTTCTATAGTAGGTAGCTCGGTCCGCTGTAAGTGGTGCCTCTTCTTCATCTCTTCAGTAGTTCTAGTGAAATCCATTTCCTCTTGGGGTCGTGTGTGGACTATATTATTCTCTTTTGCTTATGTTGAAAAAGGTATAGCCGGGGCCTTGTTACGGCAAGTCTATGTAAACTCCTAGTACTCTTAGAGTCTCCGTAGACACGAGGTGGGTTGACTATATGAATTTATTTGTGGGGCAGTTGTGTTCACTCGTGATCGTGGATCGCATTGGAAATGTTGTATGTAACTTGTATGTTTTTGGGATTATCAACTGCTAAAATGTTAAGGAAGAAATGAACTTAAGTTGTAAATCCATGCTCAATTTTAAATTTGCTACTTCCTATGGAACATTGTATATTATGAACACGGGGTAATGCGTTGGGTAGGAAAGAAAATCCAGGTCCGCTTGACCGGGTTCATCAAGTTAAGCACTGGTCTTGCCCCTCGGTTTTGGGGCGTGAAAAACGTGGTATCAAATCCTCAGGTTTTAAAAGTGTCCTAGGATGTGTCGGAGCCGTGTCTAGTAGAGCCCTTCTTACCAGTGTGTTGTCGACCACATCTATAATTAAGGGTTGCATGGACATTTCGGAAAGTACACTTTTATTGCTATTCTATATCATGCAATGTGGTGAAAGGTGAGTTTGTCTACCTCTAAATCACGCATTGTTCCAATTTTCAGTAAATGGCACCCAAGAAGAGAGCTAGGCTCGGCCTAGAGGCCAATTCCACCCAAGGAGTGGCCATAAATTCTCCTAATGATGGTGCGGGTGAGAATGATTCCCCGGCTACAAATCAGTCTGACTCCTCCCCTCCAGGTCAGGTTATTCATATTCCTACATGCGGAGGGTGCTGAAATCCCTCCCGCTGATATTCCTGACCCACCTCCAGCTCCAGCTTCCGGTCCCGATATTTCTGATGTGGATCTCAGGGGATCTATTCAGATGTTGACTCAGCTAGTGGCCTCCCAGGACCAAAGATCACATGATGCCCATGCGTCCTCTAGCGAGAAAGGGGATTCTTCAGGTTCCATAGTCAACCAGTTTCTGCGGTTAGCCCCTCTAGAATTCACACGCACCGACCCTGAGGCTAATCCTCGGGAGTTCATTGATGAGATGTACAAGACCCTGCAAGTTATGAGGCCTACTGAGACGGAGGGGGTTGAGTTGGCTTCCTATCGTCTGAAGGGAGAGGCATATTCATTGTTTGAAATATGGGAGGATTCATGTGGGGATGGGAGCCCTCCGGCAAGGTGGGATGAGTTTGTAGGTGCTTTCATGGATCATTTCTTGCCTGCCGAGATTATGACAGCCCGTGCTATAGAGTTTCAGGCCCTTAGGCAGGGCAACATGAGTGTGTGGGAGTATCATATGGAGTTCGTGCGCTTGTCCAAATATATTGTTCACATGGTATCTACTATGGAGGCTAGAGTTTAGTGGTTTGTTCAGGGCCTTGGTCCCTTGGTTATTAATGAAGCTGCTACAGCTGCCCTGCATTAAGATATGAACTACGGGAAGATTGTGGGATTTGCCCAGGCTACAAAGTCTTGCAAATTAAAGATAAGAATGGAGAGGGAGATTAGCAGTAGGGCCCGGTTAGCGGGAAACCCCGAGATTTCACTTGGAGGAGGGAGATTAGCCCTTGGTAGAGGGTCATTAGGGCATCTCAGTCCTATGCTCAGTCCTCAGCCAGTGCACCACCATCAGGGCACAGTTATCAGAAGGGAGGTCACGTTGGACCAGGTTCAGACAGCAAGAGGTTCCATCAGTCAGGTCGTTCAGGTGGGAGGTTCTAGCAGCAGCGGAGGGCCCCATGCCCTACATGTGGGAGGTTTCATTCTAAGTCTTGTTACTTGGATATCCCGGTATGCTATAGATGTGGAGTGAGGGGCCATGTTCAGCGAGACTATCGTACACCCAGTCAGGGCATGGGTAGGGGAACTACTCAGCCATCTAGTTCTGCAGCCACTACGTCTTCAGCACGCCCTCCAGCACCAGTAGGGCGCGGTGCAGCTAGGGTTAGAGCACTGGGTCAAAGGGGACCCAGTCAGTTCTATGCATTGAGTGGTCGCTAGAGTGCGGAGGCTTCTCCAGATGTTGTCACAGGTATTCTGACTGTTCAGTCACATGATGTATATGCTCTTATTGATCCCGGGTCTTATTTGTCATATGTTACTCCATTTATTGCTTCAAGGTTTGGGACATAACCCGAACAGCTTTACGAGTCATTCTCTGTGTCTACTCCGGTTGGTGATTTATTACGGCCGTACGAGTCTATAGGAATTGTGTTTTCACGGTGCGTGGTCGGGATACCACGGCCGATCTTATTGAGTTAGAAATGGTAGATTTTGATGTAATTATGGGGATGGATTGGCTCTGTTCGTGCTTCGCTAAACTCGATTGCCGAACCAGAATTATGAGGCTCGTGTTTTCTAATGAACCAGTTATCGAGTGGTAGGCTAATAATGTTGTGCCAAGAGGTAGGCTTATTTCCTACCTTAGGACCTCAAAGATGATAAAAAAAGGGTGCATGTACCATTTGGTCCAGGTTGCGGACACCACTTCATAGGTGTCTGCTCCTGAATTTGTGCCTGTTGTGAATGAATTTCTTGAAGTATTTCCGGACGAGCTTCCTGTGATTCCACCAGATAGAGAGATCAATTTCGGTATTGATGTATTTCCAGATACGCAGCCAATATATATTCGACCCTACAGGATGGCGTCAACAGAATTGAGAGAGTTAAAAGAACAATTGAAAGATCTATTAGAAAAAGGTTTCATTCGGCCAAATGTGTCACCTTGGGGCGCACCGGTCCTTTTGTCAGAAAGAAAGACGGATTGCTTCGGATGTGTATTGATTATCGGCAGCTCAACAAGGTCGCCATCAAAAGCGAATACCCATTTCCACGGATTGATGATTTGTTCGACCAGTTGCAAGGTGATAAGTTCTTCTTAAAGATTGATTTGTGGTCCGGGTATCACCAGTTAAAGATCAGGGAGTAGGATATTCCGAAGACTGCCTTCAGGACTCGATATGGGCACTTTGAATTTCTGGTAACGTATTTTGGGCTAACCAACACCCTAGCAGCTATTATGGATCTTATGAATCGGGTTTTCCAATCGTATCTTGACTCCTTTGCGATTATCTTCAATGAGGATCCTTGTTTATTCGCGAAGTCAAGAAGATCATGTTAATCACCTCGCGGCAGTTCTGTAGACACTTCATCAGCACCAGTTGTATGCAAAGTTTTCAAAATGTGAATTTTTGATGGAATCAGTCACCTTTTGGGCCATGTTGTTTCCAGGGAAGGGATTCGGGTTGATCCCCAAAAGATTGCAGCGGTAAAGGATTGGCCTAGACCAACGAACCCGACAGAGATTCGCAGTTTCTTGGGTTTTGTTAGATATTATCAGAGGTTCATGGAGGGAATCTCTACCCTCGCCTCCCCACTGACTAAGCTGACGCAAAAGGTGGTTAAGTTTCGGTGGTCCGATGCTTGCGAAAAGAGTTTTCAAGAATTGAAATCAAGATTGACTTTGATGCTAGTGTTGACCTTTCTAGAAGGTTCAGAAGGGTTTGTGGTGTATTGTTATGCTTCAAGGGTTGTTTTGGGGTGTGTATTGATGCAATATGGTAAGGTAATAACATATGTTTCTAGGCAGCTCAAGAATCAGAAGAAGAATTACCCGACGCATAATTTGGAGCTCTCAGTGGTTGTGTTTGCATTGAAGATCTAGCGGCATTATCTTTATGGGGTCCATGTGGACGTGTTCACAGACCACAAGAGTCTTCAGTACTTATTCAAATAGGAGTTGAACTTAAGGCAGCGGAGGTGGTTAGAATTGCTCAAAGATTATAATATGAATATTTTGTACCATAAAGGAAAGGCAAATGTGGTAGCTGACACTCTTAGTCGGAAATCCATGAGTAGTTTGGCTCATTTAGAAGCAGGTCAGAGGCATTTGGCTCGAGAGGTTTATCAGTTGGCCAGTCTGGGGGTATGATTTCGGCCTCAGATGAAGGGAATGTCATGAAGCGTAATAGAGCAGAGTCTTTTCTTGTAGCGGAAGTCAAGGGAAAGCAATTCAGGGATCCGGTTTTGGCACAGTTGAGAGAAGCAATTCTGAATCACAAGACTACATCATTTTTACTCGGCAATAAGGATGGTGTTTTGCGGTGCCAAGGGAGGCTATGTGTTCTGGATGTGGATGATCTTCGGGAGAGAGTTATGGCAGAGGCTCACTATTCTAGGTATTCCGTACACCCAGGTTCTACCAAGATGTATCACGACCTCAAGGAGATTTATTGGTGGAATAGTACGAAGAGGGGATTGGCACACTTTGTGGCTAGGTGTTCAAATTGTCAGCAACTGAAAGTCGAGCATCAGAGGCCTGGTGGATTGGCACAGCTTATGGAAACACCTATGTGGAAATGGGAGATGATCAATATGGACTTCGTGGTAGGGTTACCCCGCACTCAGTGCAAGTTTGACTCAATTTGGGTAATAGTGGATCGACTCACGAAGTCGGCGCATTTCTTTCCAGTCAAGTCCACCGATACTGCAGAACAGTACGCTCAGTTGTATATCAAAGAAATAGTCAGGCTCCGTGGCACTTCAGTATCTATTATCTCGGATCGAGGGGCCTAATTCACAACTAACTTTTGGAAGAAATTTCAGCAAGGTTTGGGTAATCAAGTAAATCTCAGCACAGCTTTCCACCAACAAACGGACGGTCAGGCAGAGTGGACCATTCAGACGCTTGAAGATATGTTACGGGCTTGTGTATTAGATTTAAAGGGTAGTTGGGATGATCACTTACCGCTTATAAAATTTGCTTATAATAACAGTTTCAATGCTAGTATTCAGATGGCCCCATTTGAGGCATTGTACGGGAGGAGGTGTAAGTCTCCGATTGGATGGTTCGAGGTTGGTGAGGCGGAACTGCTAGGACCAGATCTTGTGCACCAAGCTATGGAAAAAATTACAGTCATTTAGGAGAGGATGAAGACTCCTGAGAGTCATAAGAAATCCTATACAGACGTTCGTCAAAGAGATTTGGAGTTTCAAGTAGATGATTGGGTATTCTTGAAGGTGTCCCCCATGAAAGGAGTGATGTAGTTTGGGAAGAAAGAGAAATTGAGCCCAAGGTATGTCGGGCCATATAGGATTGCTCAAAGGATAGGGTAGGTGGAGTATAGGCTGGAATTGCCCCCTGAGATGTCAGTAGTGCACCCGGTGTCTCATGTGTCCATGCTATAGAAGGTAGTTGGATATCCATCTATCATCGTGTCGGTTGAGACCATTGAAATTAATGAAAATTTGTCATATGAAGAGGTTCCGGTTTCTATTCTTGATAGGCAAGTTCGTAGGTTAAGAAACAAAGAGGTCGCTTGAGTCGACAAGTCGAAGAAGCCACGTGTGAAGCGGAAAAATAAAATGAAAGAGAAATATCCCCACTTGTTTGAATAAATCCGGTAGTGGTTTTGAAAGTTGTCATCTCTACGCAATTTCATTGGTGTCAATTTTTTCTCAAAACACTTCACTCCCATAATAACCCTACTAGTGTGACTTCTCAAACTTTGTGCCATAAACGTATATGTTGTTGTGATTATAGTTGAGTTATGTGCAACTCATTGTAATAGTTGAATTATGTGCAAATTTGTGGAGTTAACTGAACTATGTGAGGCTTGTGGAAGTAATTGAATTATATGTAACTTGTTGAAATGACCAGATTATGTGCAAGTTGATAGATTAATTGAAAGTGTGTTAAATTGGTTAAAATGTGTTTCGGGGGCTCTCTAACAGGTAGATAGGCCTAATAACAAAGGAAACTCTGGCAAAATTTTCAGGAAATATCGGAGTTAGTAAAAATTTGGGGGTTGGCATGTTTTGTGTTCTCTTAACTAAATGATTCCCCGATCCTCATTTGAGGACGAATTATTCTATGTGGGGGAGAATGTAAAGACCCGTAAAAGTTCAAGTAAAAAGACCGAATGGGTTCCCATGTGGTTAAAACTGTAGAAATTCATAAAACGGACCCTTTTATGGTTTAAAAAGTACCCCGAGACTTAAAAGATAAAATTTTCCAGATTTACGTAGGTTTGCAGTCCACTATGCGATCGTAGATCAGGTATGCGGACCGCATAGTGGTCGCATTCTTGGACAGTTTGCTGTCCATTTTGAAAACAGCTATGCCGCCTAGAATGTGATCACATTTCATGAATGCGGGCAGCATAGTTGTCGCATTCTTGCACCTTTATTTTTGCGGAGGGAGTTATGTGACACACTATGCGATCGTATAATAGGTATGCGGACCGCATAGTGGTGGCACGCCTGGGCAGTCAGCTTCTCTTTTTGGCCCAGCTGAAGGCCACTTATGCGACAGGTATGCAGACCGCATAACAGGAATGCGATCGCATTCCTGTTATGCGGTCTGCATACCTGTCGCATAAGTGGCCCAGCTGAAGGCCACTTATGCGACAGGTATGCAGACCGCATAACAGGAATGCGATCGCATTCCTGACTGCACACCTGCTTCGGGGCTTCTAATTTCTAATTTTAAAACCCGACCCCCAGTTCAACAAAACACCCCTCTCCTTCATTTTTAAAGGCTATCTAATTAAAATAAAGAGAAGTGAGAGTGGGTTATGGTAAGAGAAGTCCCCATCTTCCCCAAATTGGTCCTCCATCTCTACTCAGGCCTTGAAGTAATCCAGTGGTCGTCATCTTCTTTACCATAAGAGGTAAATATTCACCCCTTTTCCCCAAATTTTCAGGTTTTGGCTAAAAATTGAACACATGAATTGGTTCTTGAAGATAAAAGCTAAGACCTTGCATGCATGTGAATAATCTACCATAATCTAGCAAAGGGAATTAAGCTAGGTCAATCTTTCACTAAAAAGGGGCTAGTTAGTCTAAGGGATCACATAGTGTTTGGTAAAATGCCCAAATGAGTTCATGATGTCTAATTCTAAGTCTAATCATGGCATCTTGTAAATTAGATTGGAGGTGATATAAGGTTCGGTGGGTTGAAAATAGATATTAAAGGAGAAATTTTGACTCGAGGTATGTATGGCTAACTTTAATCTTCGTAGAGTCACCTTGTTGGTGTCCGAGCATTCGGTATGAGTTTCTGGCGTATGCATATGTGAATCTATTGTTCCAATGTGTTGAGGCGTAAGATTCTGTTCTCTTATTGTCCTAGATGATTACCATGCCACCATGCTATATGAGATTGTGAAAAAGTTATTTCTTTGTGCTTATTCCATCATGTGCAAAGCTCGTTAAATGTTGAATACATCGCTATGAGAGGATGTGGTGCAAAACGAAAGAAATGATAACGAAAGAAATTGTTGAATGTATCTAAGTGATAAATGTTGTGTAGCAAGTGATGGAAAGGAAATGTGGATTTATCTAATTGAACTATATGTTGATGGTATGCCGTATATGACCCACTATTTGATGAAGATTACTATGGCCTTGATTTCACATGGTTATTTGGTTGTTACGAATGTATATTCTTGGTGATGAAAATCCTTGTGATTGAATTGATTGGTTGATGTTACTATCAAATATGATTGTAAGGTGGGATCATGTTTCATGCCCCAACAGAAGTAATAAGGGTGTAATGTGATTGTAAGGTGGGATCATGTTTCATGCCCCAACAGAAGTAATAAGGGTGTAATGTGATTGTAAGGTGGGATCGGGTTGCACGCCGCAACATAATTGTTCGGTGGGATCGGGTTGTACGCCGCAATAGAATTGTATGGAGGGATCAAGTTGCACACCGCAATAGAATTGTACGGTGGGATCGGGTTGCACGCTGCAACAGAAGGAATAATGGTGGAATATGATTGTAAGGTGGGATCGGGTTGCGCTCCGCAATATGAGAACGATTGCAATACGAAACTGTGGAACTCTCATTTGTGTTTCATGTATCTTTGTGCAGTATTTGTTTGGTTTCTTTGACTGTCTCTTATCTGTGTATTGTTTGATTTTACTTGGTTTAAAGCTTGTTCATACATACTAGTACTATTCCATGGTACTAACGTCCCTTTTGTGGGGGCGCTACATCTTTTATATAGATGTAGGTGGTTCTATAGTAGGTAGCTCAGTCCGCCGTTAGTGGTGCCTCCTCTCCATCTCTTCAGCAGTTCTGGTGAGTCCCATTTCCTCTCGGGGCCGTGTGTGGACTACATCATTCTCTTTTGCTTATGTTGAAAAAGGTATAGCCGAGGCCTTGTTATCGGCAAGTCTATGTATACTCCTAGTACTCTTAGAGGCTCCATTGACACGAGGTGGGTTGAATATATGTATATTTTGGGCGGTTGTTATGTTCACTAGTGATCGTGGATCGCATTGGAAATGTTGTATGTAACTTGTATGTTTTTGGGATTATCAACTGCTAAAATGTTAAGGAAGAAATGAACTTAAGTTGTAAATCCATGCTCAAATTTTAATTTGCTACTTCCTATGGAACATTGTATATTATGAACAGGGGGTAATACGTTGGGTAGGAATGGCAATCCAGGTCCTCTTGATTGGATTCATCTGGTTAGGCGCCGGTCTCGCCCCTCGGTTATGGGGTGTGACATAACTACAATTCCTATGGATACGATATTATACTATACTATCTTTGATAAGTGAGCATAATTTAAGTGTGATTTGCGCTCGTTAGTGTTGCCGTGCCATTTGATATGATATACAAGCATATGTTTGGTGAGGATGATGTAAATGCACCAATGGTGTTTCTGTGATATTTGATTTGATATCTTAAACACATTCCTCTTATTCTGTAGATTTGTGGGTTGACTACATTGTTTTAGTGGCTATTTCCTTAACCTCTTGACTTGAACTCCTAGGAAAAGAGGTTGTTTTGTTATTGAGGAACCTAATGGTTATTGCTTTTAGTTAATTATTTTGCTATTTCAATCATATTGGTTCTTGTTATATGCAATGTTATTTTCAATTGTTGTCTCTATTGCAATTTAACTGCACTACTTATAAATGTGAGTTTACTTTGACTTAAAAACCTCGTCACTACTTCATCGAGGTTATCCAAGATATTAACTAAGTACATGGGGTCGATTGTACTCATACTACACTTCTGCACCTTCCCTGCAGATATTCGGAGATAAGCGGCTGCAGAGTTTGAGGGCATACATTAAAGATGTACCAACACTCCAGATACAAGCTACCATTTTGTCATGGTTCATGGTAGTTTAGAATTTATATTTCTATTTATGTAATTTTCAAATAGAGTATGTATATGTCCTTAAGTTGTAGTTGTACTCTTATTCTTAGTAGCTCGCGAGTTGTACTTCCAGTCCTTGGGGCGTTCGTATTGAACTCTATTGGCTATTTCATTCATTATCTCTATTGATTTCTATTTACGGAACTGGGTTATACTGTTGGGCTTACCTAGCGGGTTGAGTTAGATGCCATCACGACTTAGTGAGATTTTGGGTCGTGACATAATCCAACGCACATTCAACATGAATTATCCCAATTTTCTTTAATTAACAAAGTCATATCACAAATAATTCTCAAAGAAATAAAATGTAAGATTACGATCATAACATGTCCTAAACATGACCAAAATAGTACAACCCCTAGTACTAAGTAGCACAAGTACACGAGCAACTGTAAAATAACTACTAGTCTGAAAAATATTAGCAAAGATGTTTTAAAAAGTAAAATAGATTGAAAATAGTAAAAGAACAGGAACTCGATCACTACAAAATAAATCCATGAAATGTAGCTCACCCGAAGTCTCTGTGCAAATGCCCCGGCTCGATCAAGAGGCTCCACTAGTACCTATATGAGGATCTACACAGGAAGATATGCAGAAGTGTAGTATGTGTACACCATAATCGACACTGTGTAAGTATCAAGTTTGACCTCGAGGAAGTCGTGGCAAGGTAATAGGCATGAAGATACTGAGAACACAGATATAAATATTAGAGCTTTGAACTAAAATAGTAAATAATCTCATGAATAACAAGAATCAAAGGTATCAACATTTAAGAAGCAGGAGGCATGCTTATCCAAATCAAGAGAAGATCATAGTGTCGTTTATATATAACATTTAAATAAGGAATGATTCAATCAACGAAGTCGAGGCTCCAAACTAGTAGATATAGAAGACATTTTATAGTTAGCATCTAAATAAATGCTTCTACGGGAGTCAACGATATCTATGCATGCTCGTACTTAATCTTTTACCATAGTCGGTACAAGATCCCTGCACCATGATACAAAATACATGTATCACCATAACCCAATACAAAATCAATGCATCGCTCTGATACACAATTCATGTATCAAATACTCTCACAGGGCCTAAAGTAATATGGATAATCATCTCACTCTAGAGAAATGAATCCTTCTCCAGGTGCAAAAATAAGCTTGATAGCTCACATATAATCAAAAGTCGGATCATCATGTTCTATATGGCATGATTGTATTTCCTTTGCACGACCTTACCCCATAAGTCCAAATATATGATTAGAATCATAAATCGATCAAAATCGACTTCCAAATAATCAATTTATACTATCTAAAAATATATTCGAAGTCCCAAATTCTCTTTCAAATCTCACCGTCTACGTGTAATAATTCATGGATAAAAAATATATACTAACAAAATCGAGTAGAAAGCACTTACCCTCAAAGTTGTGATATTCACACAAAAAACATCCTCTAGTTGATCTCCAAAACTCTAAATAATGAAATTAGGCCAAACCATCAAAATATAAAAAGTCTAGTTGTGATTTCGCATATGTGGACCACTGGTCGCTTATGCAATGTCGAATCTGCAGAAAAACCATTACAGATGTGAATATCACTTAAAACAACCGACCCTCGCTTCCGCTGAACCGAACATGCTCATTCACAGCTTCTCGATCTCTTCTGCAAAACTGCCTCTACATATTTTGACTCGCAATCCCATCCAACCTCCGCTTCTACGACCTTCCTTCCACCCTTACGACCTCGCACTTGCGCCACAAGTTCTGCAGGTCTGACATTCCAGAACCAACTCTGCAAACATGCAACAAAACGATCTAAATCAATCTGAAATACACTCGAGACCTCGTCCAGTCATACAAACCTTTCTCTATACTTAATCCAAACTTATTGAAGGGATCCAAACACAATCAATGGAATCAATACCATGAATCACTAATCAAAACCCTTCTCTTAAGTTCAAGAACATCCAACATCCAACCAAGCGTCTGATTCAAGCCAAATCAATCCGGATTCTATAAAACATTGCACACACGTTCCAACCCACTATATGAACCAATTCGAAGTACCGAAGCACAATCTAAGTCTGATACCATTAAATTCAACCTCTATGTCAACCTATCAACTCTTCAAACCTACAAGTTGCCAACTTCCAGCAAATAAATCCAAAACATCCTAGAAGCCTTCAAATCCAATTCAAAATGAACGCCTAAGTCCATAATCACCACACAAATCTATTCGAACCATCAAAATACCAATTCAAGGCCGTTTACAAAAAGTCAAACCGTGGTCAATTCTTACAACTTAATCTTACAATGAAGTTATGTGCCTTAATTCACTCTTATATCTTCCAAATCAA
Source organism: Nicotiana knightiana (assembly GCA_005239525.1). Lineage (NCBI taxonomy): Eukaryota > Viridiplantae > Streptophyta > Magnoliopsida > Solanales > Solanaceae > Nicotiana > Nicotiana knightiana. Next base: position 103,815 of record ML425812.1, on the reverse strand, counting down.
AACCAAACGCCATAACATGTTACAAAATCATAAAAACACATATAGAAAGCATCAAATAGGGGTAACTGGAATACACAAAATGACTGAATGGGCTGTTACAATATCATTTAAAAAAAGTAGTTACAAGTTAGAAATATTTGTTGATAATTAGATGGGAGTGTGACGACCCAGTAGGTCGTATTGAGTACTAGCCCTTATTTTCGTGTTTCGAGTCTTCTATTAACTTCATTTGATGTTTATTGATTTGCGTGTGCAGTTCGTGGTGTATTCCGGAATGATTTTACTTACAAATTTGAAGAAAAAGTAGTTTTGCACTTCAAATGACATTTGAGTTGACTACGGTAAACCTTTTAAGTAAACAACCCCGGATCAGCACTTTGGCGGTTTTGGTATCTTTATAATGTGAATTCGGAAGTCCTTAGGTTGATTTGACTTTTTTTGCCAAAAATTAGCAATTTGAATATTTTAAAATTTCCTAGGTTTGACTGTAGGTTTACTTTATGGTTATCGGATTTAGATTTTGATTTTGAGACTTGGAATATGTATGTTTTGTTATTAGAAAATTGTCTGCAATATTTGATGCAATTCAGAGTTAGTTTGATAGGATTCAGACGCTAGGTTGTGAATCTAGAGGTTCTTGAATTTTCTTTTGAATTTCATGCATTTTTATATTTGATTCATTGTTCTAGATGTTATTTTGGTACTTTGATCGTGCGAGTGAGTTCGTATGATATTTTTAGACTTGTGTGAATGACTGGTTTGGATCCCGAGTGGCTCAGGAGAGTTTCGAGTCTGTATTAGATGAGTTTTGGATGAATTGCAATAGTTGGTGTGCTTTCAGTTCTCTTGTTGATCTGCAGATCTCACATCTGCATGGTCGAGCTCGCAAATGCGAGCCTCACTTTTTTGAACATGAATTCGCATTTGCGAGTAGGGACCATGGTTAGGTGACCACACATTTGCGAGGAAATAGTTCGCATTTGCGAACTAGCTAGGGTCGCTTTTGCGATCATCTCGGTCGCATTTGCGAAGCTTTGGCTACATTTGCAACGCGAGCACCTTTGCATTTGAGATCAATTTGTCGCAATTGCATCTTTGGACTTCTGACGCATAGTTTGCATTTGCGACCAATGTTTAGCAATTGCGAACAAGAGTTTGCAATTGCAACATTCGCAACTGGATAAAAGACGAGAAAATTTTGGACTTAGCTTATTTTACCCCATTTCTCAACTCTAATCACTCAGGAGGCGATTTTCCAAGAGTTTCTTCTTCCCAAAATTATTGTTAAGCACTTTTAATCCATTTTCATTCAATTATCCAATACTTTTCATGTGTTTTGAACATCAAATATTGGGTTTTCAGGGTATAAATTAGGGATTTGGGTAGAATTTTGGGATTTTGTAAATTGAGATTGAGACATTAAATTAAGGTCGAATTTTGAAACAAATCACCTAATCGGACTCGGGGGCGAATGGATAATCAAGTTTTGGTCTAAATCCTTAATTCTGGATAATCAAGCCCCGGTTAACTTTTGTTGGCTTTTTTCCAAATTCAGTAAAGATTGAATCTTTTTCACTCGTGGGTATTTTTTAGAGCTTATTTGAATTATTTGGATTATATTTTGCTAGATTTGACTTGTTTAGAGGCTATTCTAAAGGAAAGATCGTGGTTGAGTGTTGATTTAAGTGCAGAAAGAAGTAAGTGTTGTGTCTAACCTTTACTTGAGAGAGTTATGACTTCTTGAACTGTTATTTATGTGAATTATGTGGGAAAACGACATATATGCGGTTATTTGAAAGTTTAGTTTTTTATTTCTATTCTTTTTTGCATTATTATTGTTTTGTTACAAGTTATTTGTGAGTGACGGTCATAGCCTCATCACTAGTTCTTCGAGGTTAGGCTCGGCTGTTACAAAGCACATGGGGTTGGTTGTACTCATGCTACACTTCTGCACTTCTTTTGCATATACCACAATTGTTCTCAGCGGCGTTGATGATAGGCTATAATTACTTATTTTAGTCGCTTATTACACTATAATTTACTGCACTTTAATTGAGTTTGAGCTTTAATAGCTAGTGTTTTGCACTAATTGTGTGTTTTATGCCTTGTAGAAGTGATTACGAGCTATATAGATGTTATGGTATGAATTCAAGTGATTTGGAGCTTCGAAGTTTGAGTAAAATCCCAAAGAATTAAGACGGGGTCGTGTTCGGGGATCAACAGATGATAGTTAAGAACGAACGAAAAATCGAGTAGGTATATAGTGCATTGTCTAGTAAAATACACATAACTCTTCGCTCAGAACTTCAGTTAAGCTCCAAAATATATGGTTTGAAATAAAATTCAAAGGGTTACAACCGTAATATTTTACATTTTTCCAAATTCCGAAGAGAACAGAATGAAAAGTGTGCGGCAAGTGCGCTTCCGGGCACTAGCCGCACAAATCAGGCAGTGAACTGGGCAAAATCCAGCGGTCAATGTGCGGCCGCGCACGTCCTGCCTGGAAAAATTGTCCTTTTTCACGTAGGAGAAGTTGTATGTGTTTGGGCCCGACCCTAATTGGTATATATACATGGAAAAATGATATTTTGAGGACTTTTGACACAAATTCGACCTAAGGAGGCAAGAACACACTAGGAGCAAGGCGGGGAATTCTTCTACGAGTTTTTCACTTCCTTCTTCATATTTCTATTATTTGTTATGAATTCCAGTATTGTATTTATGCATACTATTATGAATAACTAATTCGTTATCTAGGGTTTTGATGGAACCTCTTGGAGGATGAATCTTTGTTATGTTTAATATAATTTAACCTTTGAATTTGTCAATTTGTTAAATTACGTGATTATTTTGTTGACTGAATGGTCATCGATTGATTGTGCCTGTTTATTATGTGTTGCTTGAGAAAGGAAACATATTTAGGTGGTTGTTGAACAACGTCACTCCTAACTTATGTGAGAAATCAATACAGCGGGTTTAAAGGTAGGTTTAGAAATAACAAAGCCTTGACGTGGTCATAATGAGTGGTTAGATAAAACAAACTAGCGTAGTTCGAGAGAATATGTCTAGTAAATTATTTTAGTTGCTCGAGAAGAATTACGGCACATAAAGTGCTCATGATCAATAGAAAATACATAGGCGAAATTGCAGGGAACATAGGGGGAAGGATTTCGACAATTGGGGAAATCATAACTCTAGACCTCCTTAATTTAGTCTCTAACCCTTAGTATCTTTAGATAATAATTTTACCGCTTTTAATAGTTTCTAGTTAATTAGTTTAAAAATAAGAATCACAATCATTATAATTAGGAAATTTTTTGGACTTGTGTTTCTTAGCGATATTGAACAACTGCAGCTAAGCCTTAGTTCTCTGTGGGATTTGACTCCGAACGTTTAGACCGGATTATATTTACAGCGACCGCTTATCCTTTATAGGACTACAGTTGGGCGTGATTAAATTTTGGCGCTATTTTCGGGGAACTAACGGTGTAGTTGTAGCTGTATATATTTCTAGGTTTCGAGTTTGAACTTTTATTTTGTTTTATTTTATTTTGTTTTTTGTATTTTTTTATTTTATTATAACTGTTGATTTCAGAAACATGACATCTTGGAATTATGGGAATTTAGGTGTAGATAATTCGACTATTGATCCTCATACATATTGTGAAGGAATCCACTCGTATCAAAATTATCAAAATATTCCCGAGAGTGAGTTATGTGCACCAACTCAATCTTATTTGTAGAATGTGTGTGATGTGTGTGGTTGTAAAAATGGTTACTTTCATGGTTGTGCTTATATTTCTTATCTTCCCCCAACCTCTTACTATGATGGTTCTACCTTTTCTTGTGAAGTTATAGGAACAAAGAACCCGAGGATGCGGACCTGAAGGAGATCAAGAATATGTTAAGTGCCTTCTGGAACAAAATAATGAGAAACAACTGCAGATAGAAAAGGCAAGAGGAAACTATTCGCAACTTGAAGGCTCAAGTGAGTCAAGTGGTTGAAGCTTTTAATGCTCAGCAAGCCAATTTTGGGGATAGGAGGCAAGAAGAGCGTGAATTTGAGGTCTAATTGAGGAGGTCAAAGTAGAACATCAACAAACTAGACAACTACAATATGAGGATGTCGATGTTGTAGAAGTGAGACTACAGTCAGCCAAGGACATTAAGGATATAAATTTTGTTGACTCTAGTATCATTAATGTTGAGGATGCTGAAAGTCCTGAAGTTCATGTGTGTGAGCGCATTGGTCCTCACTCCAAACATTTTTCTACATTGTGCTTGGATGACGATATGAAATAGAGTCATCCGAGCCGATTGAGAAGTCAAGGAATGAGGAACAAGGTGCCTACATTCTAGAATTTTCCTTGCCAGAAAGACAGGACTACATACCGCATCTAAAATCCAAGAAGTGTATAATAGTACAATGGTTGCTTGGGCCAATTAGATTTGTTCCTCCACCCCTGAAGCATAGCCGAAAACTTCATGCCAAATTGGGGGTCCAATTCATAAGCTCGAGGTGGAGGCAAAAAGTGATTCGCGTCATGCCGCGACATTAAATCAAGCGCTAGTTGGGAGGCAACCCAGCTTTACTTTTTTTAAATTATTATTATTTATTTTTTTATTATTGAATTATTCTTCTAGTGTCGATTTTTGTTTTTTAGGAGCATGGAAAGCAAAGCCATTGGAAGGATGCAATAGCAAACCAGATAGTTGGAACTAAGTGTGAGGTACCCATACGAAGGATCAGGCCTGGGAGAAATCTGAGTACCCCATGATCTACTAGTGCTTCCACCTTTGGCCTACCAGGGTGTTTCTTTTAACCTCTTTTATTTATGGGTGTGCATTGGGGACAATGCAAAATTTAAAATGTGGGGTGAGGAGATTGTTTGGGTGACATTCCATGCTATTTTAGTTGTGTTAGTTTAATTGAATATTTTTTTTTTTTTACAAAAATAGAAAAGATTGGACTTTTCCCAACGATGTATCCATTAGATAATTTTCTTGAGGGATTTAAGTCGAAAGGAAAGAGACAAAAAGATTTTCTTTTATTAGGTAGTGTAGGAATTCCCCTGTCACGCCCCGAAATACCACCATCGGGCCGTGATGGCGTCTAACGTTTAACCCGCTAGACAAGCCAACATGTATAGATAAACTAGCATATTAACATCATTTAAATAGTATAAACTAAACGGTTCACAATTTAACAGCGGAAATAAATATGGTTTCGCTAAATAAGGACAACATAATACAACAACGCGTAAATTTTCCAAAACCTGGAGTCACGAAATCACGAACTGTCTATAAGAGTGCTAAATACAAGTCTGAAAAGAGAATACATAGCTCTCTCTGAAACTAGGAAAAAAAACAAGACAGAAGTGAAGACAAAGGGATGGAAGAGACGCCAAGGCCCACGAATGCCACCGGGTATACTTTGAAGCCTCTATGATAAGCTGGAAGATACTCCCACTAATGATGTCCTCCAGGTCCGGCTACGTAATCTACCTAACATAAAGAAGTGCATGTGTAGCATCAGTACAACCGACCCCATGTACTGAGTAAGTGTCGAGCCTAACCTCAGCGAAGTAGTGACGAGGCTAAGACACGACAACAAAGTGTACCTGTGCAGTTCAATAGTATAGCAGAAACTAAACAAGAATATAAATACGGGGAGAACATGCTGGGGGTAAGAGATAGCAAATACTGAAATGACAGAAACGAAAACAACAGTCTGAAATATCTGAAAAATATAACGGGAAATGACAACACAGATTAAACAGTGAAATAGGCGGCACGGCATGTCCCCTAGTGCTTAATCATAATATAAAACATGGCATGAAATGTCCCCTCGTGCATAATCAATATAAACATGGCACAGAATATCCCGTCGTGCATAATTAATATAAACATGGCACGGAATGTCCCCTCGTGCATAATTAATATAAACATGGCACGGAATGTCCCCTCGTGCATAATAATTATAAACATGGCACGGAATGTCCGCTCGTGCATAATAAATATAAACATGGCACGGCATCACCCTTCGTGCTTTAACACTATTCCTCACCCAAACAACAATCACAAACAAGGGCAAGGAAATAAACAGAGTAAAAATAGAAATCCCTGCAAGGGAACATCAATTAAACAATTAAATCCCGCCAACAAAGTCAGAATAATCACAATAAAGGGACTTACGGTCATGCTAGACACCAATGTATAGATACTCATCACCATGCCTATGCATCGTATTTGACAATTAGCAAATAGAAAATAATACTCAACTCCTATTCCCTCAAGCTAAAGTTAGATCAAACCCTTACCTCGGGTCCAAAATATAGCAATCAACCCTCTAACACTGCCTTTCCTTTATAATTAAACTCCAGAAGGGTATTATCTAGGCATAATCAACTCAAGTATATCAATAAGGATTCAATAATTCACTAACATTGCCTAATTACCCATTTCCATGCATTCTTCCAAAATAACAAATTCGACCCCGGGCCCGCTTGGTCCAAACACGAGGCTTGGACCAAACCCGATCACCCATACCCCCACGAGTTCAAATATATGCTTTGTTATGAAATCTAACCCCAAATTGAGGTTGAACTACCCAAAATCCCATAAACCCTAACTCTACCCAAATCCTCTAATTTCTACTTTGTTTTCATGATTTTTAGGCCTAGATTCTAGTGATTAGTTGATGGAAGTGAGAGGAAATGATTTTAAGAACACTTACCTATGGAGCTACGGTGATGGATGTCTTCAAATTTTGCCTAAGGGGAGTGGGGAGGAAGAAGAGTGGTGAAATATGGAAGAAATCCAGTAATGTTTCTGTTTTGGGGCTTTTAAAATGGCTGGTCTATTTTGTTCTCTGCGATCGGGGAAGAAGGACTGTTATAACAGAGCTTAAGGACTTACTACTATGCGACCGCAGGAGGAAGGCTGCGATCACAGAAGACCAGTCCACAGACCTCTGCGATCGCGGAGTAAAAGGTGCGACCGTAGAGAAGGATCACCCAGCCCCCACGATTAAGCCTATGCGATCGCAGAAGGACCATGCGATCGCATAGAGCAATCTACCTGACACCGGCAACCAGCTTAAAACATCAGATTTTTGTAACCTTTAGCACTCCGTTAACTACTCGAAACTCACCCGAGCCCTCGGGTCTCCAAGCCAAAAAGACACACGACTCCCAAATCATCCTACGGACCTATTCAAGCATTTAAATCACCAAAATATCCTCAAAAACAAGGAATTAAACCTCAAATCTCCTAGAATTTTCTCAAAACTTCATAAGGCTTAATTATTCCGATTTTGATCAGAAACTCGACACTTCAAGTCTGTTTTACACCAAATTTCACAGATTACTCACATAACATATATTCAACATGTTCCGGGCTCCGGAACCATAAGACGGGCCCCGCAACACGGTTTTCACAATAATTATCTTTTTCAACAGTCTTTATTATTTTCAGAAAACAGTTTTCTCAAAAAAATTCATTTCTCGGTCTTGGGACCTCGGAATTCGATCCCGGGCATACGCCCAAGTCCCATATTTTTCTATGGACCCTCCGGGACCGTCAAATCACGGGTCCGGGTCCGTTTACCTAGAAAATTTATCATAGTCAAATTTTTTCATTTTAATATCAAAATCTTAGCATTTTTCACAGAATTTCATATTTAAGTTGTCCGGCTACGCGCCCGGACTACGCACGCAAATTAAGGCAACTAGAAATGAGGTTTTCAAGGCCTCGGGAGTAGGGAATGGTTAATAAAATAGGTGATGACCCTTTGGGTCGTCGCATTCTCCACCTCTAAAACAATTGTTCGTCCTCGAACGGACAGAAGAAAGAAGTACCTGAGTCGGGAAATAAATGAGGGTAACAGCTCTGCATATCGTACTCGGACTCCCAGGTCGATGCCTCAGGAGGCTGACCTCTCCACTGAACACGAACAGAAGGGAAACTCTTGGATCTCAACTGACAAACCTGTCTGTCTAGAATAGATGTCGGCTCCTCCTCATAAGATAAGTCCTTGTCCAACTAGACAGTGCTGAAATCTAACATGTGGGCTAGATAGTCGTGATAACTATGAAGCATGGACACATGAAAAACTGGATGTACGGCTGATAAGCTAGGCGGCAATGCAAGTCTATAAGCCACCTCTCCCACTCGATGAAGAATCTAAAATGGACCAATGAACCTAGGGCTAAGCTTTCCCTTCTTCCCAAATCTCATCACACCCTTCATAGGAGACACTCGGAGCAATACTCGCTCACCGACCATAAAAGCCACATCTCGAACCTTGCGATCTACATAACTCTTTTGCCTGGACTGAGCTGTACGAAGCCTATCCTAAATGATCCTGACCTTGTCCAAGGCCTCCTGAACTAAATCTGTACCCAACAACCGAGCCTCTCCCTACTCAAACCATCCCACCGGAGATCCACACCGCCTACCATATAAAGCCTCATAAGGAGCCATCTGGATACTCAACTGGTAGCTGTTGTTGTAGGCAAACTCTCTAAAGGCAAGAACTGATCCCATGATCCTCCAAAATCAATAACACAAGCGCGGAGCATATCCTCCAATATCTGAATAGTCTGCTCGGACTGACCATTCGTCTGAGGGTGAAATGATGTACTCAACTCAACCTGGGTGCCTAACTCTCGTTGAACTGCCCTCCAGAAACGCGAGGTAAACTGCGCGCCCCGGTCCGAAATGATAGATACCGGCACACCATGAACGCGAACAATCTCCCGGATATAGATCTCAGCTAACCTCTCGGATGAATATGAGACTGCCACATGAATGAAATGCGCTGAATTGGTCAGCCTATCAACAATGACCCAAACTGCATTGGAAGAATGAACTTCTTCCGGGCCAACGGAAGTCCGGTAACGAAGTCCATAGTGATCCTCTCCCACTTCTACTCGAGAAGCTCAATCCTCTGATGTTAATACTTAACCTGTTGACAATTCAAGCATCGTGCCACATGTGCCACAATATCCTTCTTCATTATACGCCACCAATAATGCTACCGCAAATCCTAATAGATCTTCGTGGCGCCCGGATGAATAGAGTACCGGGAATAGAGTACCGGGAACTATGGGCCTCCTCTAAAATCAACTCTCGAATCCCATCAACATTGGGCACACAAACTCGCCCATGCAATCTCAAAACACCATCATCATCTAAGGTCATCTTCTTGGCACCTCCGCGTTGCACCGTGTCCCTAAGGACACACAAATGGGGATCATCAAATTTTCGATCACGAATACGCTCCAATAATGAAGAACGAGCGACCGTACAAACCAACACTCGACTAGGCTCAGAAATATCCAACCTCACAAATCGATTGGCCAAAGCCTGAACATCCAAAGCAAGCGGCCTCTGACTGGCCGGAATAAAAGCAAGACTGCCCATACTAGCTGACTTCCTACTCAAAGCATCGGCCACCACATTGGCCTTCCCC